>CAUYON010093743.1:0-19639 GCA_963573935.1 Arctocebus calabarensis | reverse complement strand
AGAAGACAAAAATACTAATGCATTTGAGAAAGCAGTAAAGTTGGGAGGGAGGGGGAAGAAGCAACTGCTTTCCTGATCTGCAACTTGGCTGGATGCTAAGATGTCCGTGGACATGAATAGCCAGGGTTCTGACAGCAATGAAGAGGACTATGATCCAAATTGTGAGGAAGAGGAAGAAGAGGAGGATGAGGACCCTGGGGACATAGAGGACTATTATGTGGGAGTAGCCAGCGATGTGGAGCAGCAGGGGGCGGATGCCTTTGATCCAGAGGAGTACCAGTTCACCTGCTTGACCTATAAGGAGTCCGAGAGTGCCCTCAACGACCACATGACCAGCTTAGCCTCTGTCCTAAAGGTGAGCAGTATTGTAAATGCCAGTATAATCCCCCGTTTAAGGATAAGCTATTAGTAACTTTTATCTTCCGTAGACTAAATGATCTTGTAGCTTGAAACCAAATTTAAATGTACATTACATCATGTGGACATTTTATCACATTTACTTTGTTTTTTAATATTTACATATCTAAAGTCCTCAGATTCCTAAGTTACTAAGAATAAAGGAATAATGGGGTGGATTCAATAGATACAAACCAGAAGTACATAGAAGTAGAACTATATAGTTTTGCACTTGTTTCGGAAAATGAGTCTTAACAAACTTGATGAAGTAGATACAATAACCATCAGAATCACCATATTGTGCACAACTATGTTTGAGTGGTATATTTCTTTTTTTTTTTTGAGACAGAGACTCTAGCTGTCACCCTGGATAGAGTGCTGTGGCATCATAGCTCACAGCAACCTCCAATTCCTGGGCTCAAGCGAGTCTCCTGCCTCCGCCTCCCAAGTAGCTGGGACTACAGGTGCCCGCCATGACGCCTGCCATTTTTTTTGTTGTTGTTGTTGCAGCCATCATTGTTGTTTGGTGGGCCCGGGCTGGATTCGAACCCGCTAGCTCAGGTGTACGTGGCTGGCGCCTTAACCCGTTGAGCCACAGGCGCCAAGCTGAGTGATACATTTCTTGAGAGTATTCATATCTTCTTGGTTTGTGGTAAATAATCAGTGCCTTTGGGCTAATGAACTCATTTGTTTCTTTTTTTTTTTTTTTTTTTTTGGCAGTTTTTGACTGGGGCTGGGTTTGAACCTGCCACCTCCGGCATATGGGGCAGCGCCCTACTCACTGAGCCACAGGCGCCACCCTTCATTTGTTTCTTATATTGATGGCTGATGTCCAGTGTTGAAAGAGTATAACTCTAAGAATAAATGAGTTCTCACAGTTTATATTTCATGAATTTGGAGGTGTTAGTAATTAGTATGAAGTATAAAGAAAACTTTGTTTTTTGGAAATATCAATGTTTAGTATAATGATAGTATGAAAAATTTGAAGGCATGAACAAAGATAAGATGGTTATTATTGTAAGGATGTTTTCTTTTCTTTCTTTTTTTTTTTTTTTTTTGAAACAGAGCCTCAAGCTGTCACCCTGGGTAGACTGGGTAGAGTACCGTGGCATCACAGCTCACAGCAACCTCCAATTCCTGGGCTCAAGCAAGTCTCCTGCTTTTGCCTCCCCAGTAGCTGCGACTACAGGTGCCCGCCACAATGCCCAGCCATTTTTTTAGTTGCAGCCGTCATTGTTGTTTGGTGGGCCTGGGCTGGATTTGAACTCGCCAGCTCAGGTGAATGTGGCTAGTGCCTTAGCCCATTGAGCCATAGGTGCCGAGCCTTTTTGTTTTTTTTATAGAGACAGGGTCTTTCTTTATTGCCCAGGCTGTAGTGCAATGATTCACTGCAGCTTTAACTCCTGGGCTCAAGCAGGCCTCCTTTCTCGGTCTCCCAAGTAGCATAGGCCACCATGACTGGCTAATAATTTTATTTTATTTTTTGTAGAGATGGGGCCTTGCTCTGTTCCCCAGACTGATCTCAAACTTTTGGACTCAAGTGATCCTCCTGCCTCCGCCTCCCAAAGTGCTAGGATTACAAAGATGAGCCACTGTGCCTAGCCTAGAATTTTATTTTTTAGTACTTAACCTAAAGCATTCCTTAGAACGTCTTGTAGCTCAGGCTGTTATTTTCCTTGCTGTTTACATTTTTTATGGTTATTCAGTTTCCTAGCATGTTTCTTTCTCTACCATTAGTCATTATGTGAAAGTGAAGGAAACATTTTCTTTTTCTTTCTTTTTTTTTTTTTTGTAGAGACAATCTCATTTTACTCACTTATTGCCCTCGCCCTCAATAGAGTGCCGTAGCGGCACACTGCTCACAGTAACCTCCAACTCCTGGGCTTAGGTGATTCTCTTGCCTCAGCTTCCCAAGTAGCTGGGACCACAGGTGCCCACCACAACACCCGGCTATTTATTTTATTTTATTTTTGTTTACTGCAGTTTGGCCAGGGCCGGGTTTGAACCCACCACCCTTGGTATATGGGGCCGGCGTCTCACCCACTGAGCCACAGGTGCCACCCAGGAAACATTTTCTCAGATCTTCCTGCAGTGAACTGTTACATGGACTTTATTGTCTGATCAAATTGAAAATTAGAAGGGCATATTGGCGTGATTTCAACCAAATAAATTTTTTTATCAGTATTTCTTTTTTTCATTTTTCTTTTGAGACAGAATTTCACTTTGTCACCCTGGGTAGAGTACAGGGCATCATAGCTCACAGCAACCTCAAACTCCTGGGCTTAAAGTGATTTTCTTGCCTCAGCTTCCTAAGTAGATGGGACTATAGGCACCCATCACAATGCCCAGCTATTTTTAGAGATGAGGTTTAGGCTGGTCTCGAAACTGTGAGCTCAGGCAATCCATCCATTGTGGCCTCCCAAGTGCTGGGAGTACAGGTGTGCAGGTGTGAGCCACTGGACCCAGCGCTAGGTTTTCTTTCTTTCTTTTTTTTTTTTTTGAGACAGAGCCTGAAGTTGTTACTCTGGGTAGAGTACTGTGGCATCACAGTTCACAGCAACTTCCAAATCCTGGGCTTAATTGATTCTTTTGCCTCAGCCTTCCAAGTAACTGGGATTATAGGCGCCCGCCACTACGCCTGGCTATTTTTCGGTTGTAGTTGTCATTGTTGTTTTGGCAGGCCTGGACTGGATTTGAACCCGCCAGCTCTGGTATGTGGCTGGGGCCTTAGTCACTTGAGGTACGGATGCCGAGCCGGCCCTAGGTTTTCTGTTTTTAGTAGAAATGGGGTTGGGGTCTCACTCTTACACTGGGTGGTCTCAAACTCCTGAGTTCAAGCAATCCACCCCCCTTGCCCTTCCAGAGTGCTAAGTTTATAGACATGAGCCACTGCACCCAGCCTCACCTCTTGTTTCTTATTAGGCTGGCATATATGTCCAGTTTTCTGGAAAGCCTTTCTTTACCTCCTCATCATTTAGTGCCCCCAGGCTCCTTTATAGAGTCTAACTTGTGCTTTCCCTGAGAACTTCTTAAGAACCCCTAGAGCATAGTTCCTGCAGAGCAGTAACTGTCCTATACTTTTTATCCTCCATCATTCCTGTCATGGCATTTTTTTCACAGTAGATACTGAATAATTTCTTGGATACATGTGGATTTTGTTGATTTTTATGACAGTAGCTGCTGCTATGAACTAGATTTCCTAGTGCTCACTATATATCCTTTTGTGTTGTCATGAAAAAACTTTCAAGATTAAGAAGAAAAGGAGCAAAAAGAATGTAGAACAGAGATGATGGAATAAAAAGATATGGAAGACAGTTGAAACAGAAAGGGTTAAATTAAAGAATAAGGCAAAAAAGGAAATAGTCCATAAAATGTAGATGGTAGTAAAAGACAGGTTTTTTTTTCTTTTACTAGACCTCTCATGCATAGTTTTTTTTTTTTTTTTTTGTAGAGACAGAGTCTCACTTTATCGCCCTGGGGAGAGTGCCGTGGCGTCACACTGCTCACAGCAACCTCCAGCTGTTGGGCTTAAGCGATTCTCTTGCCTCAGCCTCTCTAGTAGCTGGGACTACAGGCGCCCGCCACAGCACCCGGCTATTTTTTTGTTTTGTAGTTCGGCCGAGGCCGGGCTTGAACCCGCCACCTTCGGTATATAGGGCCGGCGCCCTACTCACTGAGCCACAGGAGCCGCCCTCATGCATAGTTTTTTTTTTTGTTTTTTTTTTTGAGACAGAGCCTCAAGCTATCGCCCTGGGTAGAGTGCTCTGATATCACAGCTCACAGCAACTTCCAACTCCTGGGCTCAAGCAATTCTCCTGCCTCCGCCTCCCAAGTAGCTGCCACAACGCCCGGCTATGTTTTGGTTGTAGTCATCATTGTTGTTTGGTGGACCCTGGCTGGATTCAAACCCACCAGGTCAGGTGTATGTGGCTGGCGCCTTAGCCACTTAGTGCTGAGCCACTCTCCTGTATATTGCACCCTTTTTTCTCCCCAGGGGCTAGACATCAAAGGCTGTGGCTCTCTCAGTAGTTTGGCCATACATAAATGGACTCAACGGTGTTTTGCTTTTTTTTTATTGTTGGGGATTCATTGAGAGTACAAGAAACCAGGTTTTTTTTTTTGGAATAGAGCCTCACTATGTTGCCCTCAGTAGAGTGCTGTGCATTAGTAACTCACAGCAACCTCAAACTCTTGGGTTTAAGCAATTCTCTTCCCTCAGCCTCCCAAGTAGCTGGGACTACAGGCACTTGCCACAACGTCCGGCTGTTTTTTGTTGCAGTTGTCATTGTTGTTTAGCTGGCCCAGGCTTGGTTCAAACCCACCACTTTTGGTGGATGTTCCTGGCACTGTAACACTGTGCTACAGGCACTGAGCCTCTTGGTGTTTTAAATGGTTCAAGAACTTAACCATAGAAGCAAAGCAGAAGCAGAGTAAAGGAAAGTAAAGGAATCATATAATTCTGTCTTCCAGACTTGATTAAAAACTGGCATTGATTTTATTTTTGTAATTAATAGCTTTTGAGGATGGGAGTGAATGATATAAGCGTGCAGTTTACCCAATTGTGTTGTCCAACTGATGCTACTCTGGTTGCCCTGTTGTACTAGTTCTCTGAAAGAGATTAACCCTTTGACTGCAGAGTGCTCAGAAATGTACATTCACTTTGTATTGAATGCCTAAAGACATCATTTGCAACAAAGGAACATCTTGTTTGAATACCTCTGGGGGTTGTTCACAGTCAAAAAGTTAATAGTGATAGTTACTCATATCACCACTGAGGACCCTATTGATCATAGGGCTGTTTGCACAATTTTGTGGCATATTGAGATAGTTAATTTTTTTTTTTGAGATATTTAATTCTTTTGTATGATTTAGGTGCAATTTGGCTCATAGAAAATGGGACATTTATGTAATTAAAAATTACAGTCTATGAATAACAGCTATGTAAGTTTAAGGAATGACTTAAATGTTTCACTGATACTCTTGTCTGTGGTAACTTATTTTGTTGTGTCCAGGGCCAGAGTTAAGCCTTTTGTTGCCTTTTGGGATTTGAGGTCTATAAGAAAAATCCCAATTGACTGGGATGCTCAACTTTTAGTTGAGTAAAGGCCCTGGTGTCAGAGGGTAACTTCTTGTTTGTGTTCTGGGATGAGTCGATGAGTATGATCATTATTGAGAAGGGACGGTGTCCTGGAAAAGAGATCAAGAGCCAAGAATAGAGAAAATGCTTATGTGTATTGGGGAGAAATGCTTGTGTTCAAATATTGGCAAACAGAAGCATTGTTTAAGAATGAACTATGATCTTACCCAAATGGGATAGTCAAGGGAGGTAAAGACTGCCAAGTGAGGTGTTGTGTTATAGGAGAGGGGGAAATCTCTGATGAATAAGTGTTTTTAGTGATCATATATGAGTCTTTAAAGAAAACAGAGTTACCCTTTTTTATGCTTTTTTTTTTTTTTCTTTTAGAGACAGAGTCTTACTTTATCGCCCTCTGTAGAGTGCTGTGAAGTCACAGCTCACATTTTTGTTTTTTTGGCTTGGCGCCTGTTGCTCAGTGGCTAGGGCGCTAGCCACATATACCAAAGCTGGCGGGTTCAAACCCAGCCTGGGCCTGCCAAACAACAATGAGAACTACAACCAAAAACAAATAGTCTAGCATTGTGGCGGGCATCTGTAGTTTAGGTACTTGGGAGGCTGAGGCAAGTGAATTGCTTAAGCCCAGACCAGGAGTTCGAGGTTGCCGTGAGCTGTGACATTATAGCACTCTACAGAGGGTGACATAGTGAGATTCTTTCTCAAGAAAAACAAGGCAAAACTCTTTTTTCGCCTGTAGCACAGTGCCAGCTACATACACCAAGGCTGGCAGGTTCAAACCTGGCCCAGGCCAAGTAAACAACAATGACAACTGCAACAAAAAATAGCTGGGCATTGTGGCTGCCATCTGTAGTCCCAGCTACTTGGGATGTTGAGGCAAGAGAATCACTTAAGCCCAAGAGTTTGAGGTTACTATGAGCTGTAACGCCATGGCACTCTACCAAGGGCAACATTTTGTTTTGTAAAAAAACCACTTTTTTTTTTTTTGGAGACAAAGTCTCATTTTGTCACTCTGGGTAGAGTGCATTGGTATCATCTTGGTTTACTGCAACCTCAAACTCCTGGGCTTAAGCAGTCCTCCTGCCTCAGTATCCCAAGTAGCTGTACCTATTGGGTGCTACCACAATGCCTGACTAATTTTTTTTCTTTTTTCTTTCTTTCTTTCTTTTTTTTTTTTTTTTGAGGCAGAGTTTCACTTTGTCACCCTGCGTAGAGTGCAATGGCATCATAGCTCACAGTAACCTCAAACACTTGGGTTCATGCAATGCTCATGCCTCAGCCTCCCAGGTAGCTGGGACTACAGGTGCCTTCCACAATGCCCACCTATTTTTAGAGGTGGTGTCTTGTTTGTTTTTTTTTTTTTTCCGAGACAGAGTTTCAATTTGTCACCCTCGGTAGAGTGCTGCGGTATCATAGTTCACAGCAATCTCAAACTCTTGGGCTCAAGTGATCCTCTTGCCTCAGCCTCCCAAGTAGATGAGACTGTATGTGACTGCCACAACACATGGCTACTTTTTTAGAGAGGAGATCTCGCTTTGGCTCAGGCGGGTCTCAAAATTGTGAGATCGAGCAATCTACCTGCCTTGGCCTCCCAGAGTGCCAGGATTACAGGTATGAGTCACCACGCCTGGCCCATTTTTCTGTTTTTTAGTAGAGACAGAGTCTTGCTTTTGCTCAAGTTGGTCTTTAACTTCTGAGCTCAGGGTGGTGCCTGTGGCTCATCGAGTAGGGTGCCGGCCCCATATACCGAAGGTGGCAGGTTCAAACCCGGCCTTGGCCAAACTGCAAAAACAGAAAAATAGCCAGACTTTGTGGCAGGTTTCTGTAATCCCAGCTACTCGGGAGGCTGAGGCAAGAGAATCACCTAAGCCCAGGAGTTGGAGGTTACTGTGAGCTGTGTGATGCCATGGCACTCTACCAAGGGCGATAAAGTGTGACTCTGTCTCTACAACAAAACAAAACAAAACACTTCTGAGCTCAGATGATCCTACCGCTTTGGCCTCCCAGAATGCTAATATTATTGGTATAAGCCATTGTGCCCAGCCTACACTATTTTTTTTTTTTTTTTTTTTTGCAACAGTCTCACTTTGTCACCCTTGGTAGAGTGTTGTGGCGTCACAGCTCACAGCAACCTTAAACTCTTGGGCTTAAGCAATTTTCTTAACCTCAGCCTCCCAAGTATCTGGGACTATAGGTTCCCACCATAACTCCCAGCTATTTTTTTGTTACAGTTGTTTTAGCAGGCCCAGCCAGGTTTGAACCTGCCAGCCAAGGTGTATGTGGTTGGAACCCTACCCACTGAGCTAAGGGCACCACCCATTATTTTTTATTTTTATTTTTATTTTTTGCAGTTTTTGGCCAGAGCTGGGTTTGAACCTGCCACCTCTGGCATATGGGGCCGGTGCCCCACTCCTTTGAGCCACAGGTGCCGCCCCCACGCACTATTTTTTATATGAACCTTATGCAAGGATTATTTTATTGTTATAGATGAAAGAGGTCCTTTCTTGTAATAACTGGTATTTGTAATTCAAAATAGGCAGTAGTTAGCTAAGAATTTTTTGGTTGTGCATTGAATCTTATTAATACTATTTGTGGAACTCCTGAGGCATTTGCTGACAAGCTGCTCAGAAGAAGCTCATCCTTGGTAGAGCCCCACATAGCCCGGGCAGAGTGATGACTTGGCTAAACTTTTTTTTTGAGACACAGTATCTTTTGAGGCACATATCGCCCTCAGTAGAGTGCTGTGGCATCACAGCTCACAGCAACCTCAAACTCTTGGGCTCAAGAGATTCTCTTGCCCCAGCCTCCCAAGTAGCTGGGACTACAGGCGTCTCCCACAACGCCCAGCTATTTTTTTGTTGCAGTTGTCATTGTTATTTAGCAGGTCTAGGCTGGGCTCCAACCTACTACCTTAGGTGTATGTGGCCGATACCCTACTTACTGAGCTATGGGTGCTGGGTGTAAACTTTCTGTTTTTGAGATAGAGGCTCAAGCTGTTGTCCTGGGTAGAGTGCTGTGGTGTC
The DNA here is from genome assembly GCA_963573935.1 of Arctocebus calabarensis. Taxonomy (NCBI): domain Eukaryota; kingdom Metazoa; phylum Chordata; class Mammalia; order Primates; family Lorisidae; genus Arctocebus; species Arctocebus calabarensis. Next base: position 11,128 of record CAUYON010093743.1, on the reverse strand, counting down.
ATAGCTCATAGCAACCTCTAACTCTTGGGCTCAAGCAGGCCTCTTCTCTCAGTTTTTCTATTTTTAGTAGAGACAGGGAGACAGGGTCTCATTTTTGCTCAGGCTGGTCTTGAAGTCCTTTTTTTTTTTTGAGACAGAGTCTCACTCTGTTGCCCAGGATAGAGTGCCCTGGTGTCGTAGCTCACAGCAACCTCAAACCCTTGGGCTCATACTCTTGCCTCAGCCTCCTTAGTAGCTGGGACCATAGGCACCTGCCACAACATTCAGTTATGTGTGTGTGTGTGTGTATATATATATATATATATATTTTTTTTTTTTTTTTTTTTGAGACAGAGCCTCGAGCTGTCACCCTGGATAGAGTGCTGTAACATCACAGCTCATAGCACTCTCCAACTCCTGGGCTCCAGCTAGTCTCTTGCCTCCACCTCCCAAGTAGCTGGGACTACAGGTGCCCACCACAACACCCGGCCGTTTTTTGCTTGCAGCCATCATTGTTGTTTGGTGGGCCCGGGCTGGATTCGAACCTGCCAGCTCAGATGTACGTGACTGGCACCTTAGCCACTTGAGCCATAGGTGCCGAGCCTGGTCTCGAAGTCTTAAGCAATCCAGCCACCTTGGGTTTCCATAGTGCTAAGATTACAGGACTTGGCTAAACTTAATCCTTTTATTTGTTCGCACTTGTGATCATGATGGCCCAGAAGTGTCTCCCTCCTTTTGTGCTCTTCTCAACATCATGTTAGGGATGTGAGCAAGAGAAACTAATGTTGAGGGCCCCTCGCAGTTGTTTTAGAAGGGAGAAAAATAGGCCATAGTGTGTTGAACCAAGGGGACCTTGAGGGTGGGGTAGAAGGGCAGTCTACCCAGAGTTACAAAATGAGACTTTGTCTCAAAGAAAAGTGAGACTGTCTCAAAAACAAAAAAAAGAAAGACTCTTTTGTGGATAGTTTTTTCCCCTTTGTAAATTAAGTAGGAATTTTTAGGGCTTCTAAGTATAGAAGTCTTTATAGTCTTGTGTTTAAAACTACCTGGTGTCTTTGCTTTGTTTGCACTTGTAACATGATCGATTGATGTTCTTAAAAACAAAGTACCTTATCTTTTTAGCCTTTCTCTTAAGGGGCATCAGGTATGTGTGTAATAGCTGGTGAAGACTTGAATTTAGATTATGAAATTGACTTTCTTTTTATCCTGGCTTAGTTGAATTTTAAGACCATTTCATTTTTATTTATTTACATAGTCATTAATTAACCAAGTAATTTTTTGTTTTTACTACTTGTAGGTAAGTATCTTCACATTTGACCTAGCAACTCTGTCTGTTGAACAGTGTTCTGGTTATTATTTTTTGTGAGCTGATGTCAGGTTTCTTTGCATGCCTATCTACATAGAATCTAAATTAAATTCTTATGTTTCAAATAGTTGGCTGTTAATGTGTGTGTTGACAAATTTCACAGTGCTTTAGTCTAGAAGTCTGATGTGTACTGCTGTATAAATTCATTTTCAAAAGGGAGATGAGAGGGCAGGCTCGGTGGTTCATGCCTATGATCCTAGCACTCTGAGAGGCTAAGTCATGTAGACTGCTTGAGCTCAGGAGTTTATAACCAGCTTGAGCAAAAGTAAGACCCTCCCCTCTACGAAAAATAGAAAGATGTGCCTGGTGTTGTGGCTGAAGCCTATAGTCCCAGCTACTTAGGAGGCTGAGTTAGTGAGATCACTTGAATCCAAGAGTTTGAGGTTGCTGTGAGCTATGATATCACTGCACTCTATTCAGAGTGACAGAGCAAGACTCTGTCTCAAAAAAGAAAAAAAAGAAGAAGATGAGAAATGTCTAGAGTGACATTGAGAATTGCATGGGTACAATTAAATGCAAAGGGCTCTGGGCTCGGCGCCTGTGGCTCAGCGGGCTAAGGCCTCAGGCATGTAAACCTGAGCTGGCGGGTTCGAATCCAGCCTGGGCCCGCCAACCAACAATGATGGCTACAACCCAAATAAAAATAGCCGGGCGTTGTGGTGGGCGCCTGTAGTCCCAGCTACTTGGGAGGCAGAGGTAGGAGACTCGCTTGAGCCCAGGAATTAGAGGTTGCTGTGAGCTGTAATGCCACAACACTCTACCCAGGGCGACAGCTTGAGGCTCTGTCTCAAAGAAAAAAAAAAACAAAACAAAGGGCTCTGTGCTGCCCGTAACTCAGTGATTAGGGTGCCGGCCATACACACCGAGGCTAGTGGGTTTGAATCCGGCCTGGGCCTGCTAAACAACAGAACAACAACAACAAAAAAATAGCCGAACTTTGTGGCGGGCATCTGTAGTCCCAGCTACTTGGGAGATGAGACAAGAGGATAGCTTGAGCCCAAGAGTTTGAGGTTGCTGTGAGCTGTGAGGCCATGGTACTCTACTGAGGGTGACATAGTGAGTGAGACTCTGTCTTTAAAAACAAAAAAAAACAAAAAAAACTAGAGCTGCGCCTGTGGCTGAGTAGGGCGCAGGCCCCATATACTGAAGGTGGTAGGTTCAAACCCGGCCTCGCCAAACTGCAAAACAGAAAAATAGCCAGGCATTGTGGTGGGCGCCTGTAGTCCCAGCTACTGAGGAGGCTGAGGCAAGAGAATCACCTAAACCCAGGATTTGGAGGTTGCAGTGAGCTGTGATGCCACAGCACTCTACCGAGGGCAATAAAGTGAAACTCTGTCTCTGCAAAAAACAAACAAAAAGGCTCGGTGTTTGTGGCTCAAGCACCTGAGGCGCCAGCCACATACACCTGAACTGGCGGGTTCGAATCCAGCCATGGCCCTGCAAACAACAATGACGGCTGCAACCCCAAAATGGCCGGGCGTTGTGGTGGGCGCCTGTAGCCCCAGCTACTTGGGATGCGGAGGCAGGAGACTCGCTTGAGCCCAGGAATTGGAGGTTGCTATGAGCTGTGATGCCATGGCATTCTACCCAGGGTGACAGCTTGAGGCTCTGTCTCAAACAAACAAACAAACAACAAAAAAAAAACTAAGCACAAAGTTGTCCCTGTCTTGCTAGCTTAGAAAGGTTATCGTTGGCTCGGTGCCTATGGCAGCTAAGGCACCAGCCATATACACCGGAGCTGGCAGGTTCGAATCCAGCCCCGTCTGCCAAACGACAATGATGGCTGCAACCAAAAATTAGCCGGGGGTGGTGCCCGTGGCTCAGTGAGTAGGGCACTGGCCCCATATACTGAGGTTGGTGGGTTCAAACCCGGCCCTGGCTGAACTGCAACAAAAAAAAAAAGCCAGGTGTTGTAGCGGGTGCTTGTAGTCCCAGTTACTCGGAGTCTGAGACAAGAGAATGGGCTAAGCCCAGGAGTTGGAGGTTGCTGTGAGCCGTGAAGCCATGGTACTCTACCAAGGGCGACAAAGTGGGACTCTGTCTCTTAAAAAAAAAAAAAAAAAAGCCGAGCGTTGTGGCGGATGCCTGTAGTTCCAGCTTCTTGGGAGGCGGAGGCAAGAGAATTGCTTGAGCCCAGGAGTTGGAGGTTGCTGTGAACTGTGATGCCATGGCACTCTACCCAGGGTAACAGCTTGAGGTTTTGTCTCCCAAAAAAAAAAAGTTATTGTTATCACTATGTACCTGCCACCGCACCCATCATTCTAGAAAAGCTCTTCATCAAATTCAAGATCAGTTTTCATTCTAATCTTCTTAGTTTGTTTTCTCCACCTTAGCAACCTGACCATGTGTAATGAAGGGGTGATTTGGCATTTGTGTTGTAGTCTTGAATTTTTCTATATATATATATGTGTATATATATATATATATTTTTTTTTTTTGCAGTTTTTGGCCAGGGCTGGGTTTGAACCCTCCACCTCCGGCATATGGGGCCAGCACCTTATCCAGTGAGCTACAGGTGCCACCCACATACATTTTTATTGTCAGTGTGTTACTACAAGCTGGGCATGGTGGTACGTGCCTGTAGTCCTAGCTGCGGAGGCTGAGGCAAGAGGATTGCTCAAACCTAGGAGTTTGAGGTTGCTGTGAGCTTTAATGCGAGAGCACTCAACCCCAGGGCCACTGAGTGAAATTCTGTGTCTCAAAAAAAAAAGAAAGAAAGAAAAGAAAATATCATTCCTGTTTTCATTACCTAAAATAAGTTTACTTCCATGTTTATTGACCTTTAGGCCTTGTCCATATTCATCTATCATGATTTGTTCATGAAACCAACACTTAAATTGAGTACCCACTGTGTACTATGCGTATAATAGGAAAAATAGCTGTGAACAACATAGGCAAAAATTTCCTATCCTGGTGGACCTTATATTCTAGTAATCATTGTATACATGCATTTATATATTCTGCTTTTTTCATGTGTATTTCAGACATTTCCATGTTTTTACTTTGTCCTCATAAATGATTTTAGCTGTGTAGTACACTGTCTTGTTTTTGAACCATTATTTGCTTGAGCTTTTCTCATTGGGCATTTAAGTGAGTATTAACTTATTTCATTTGTTGGGGGACTGGTGATATTGCTGTGTCTTCATGGCTGTGACTTTTGTGTTCATTGAGTCTTGTCCAGAGCTTGGTCTAGTAGTCAGATGATTGCGTCCAGTCCCATTCCTGCCATTTGATATAATGTGACCTCAGCCAATCCCTTGACATCTCAAAGTCTCATTTTCCTAGTTTATAAAATAATAATACCCCTTTCTCAGAATTAAATATAATAATAATGCATGTCAAGTTCCTGGCACATGAGTATTGAAACAAATACTACTTGGTTATATTAGAGGTGGGCCAAGAGCAGAGTAATAGGAATAATGTTTATTTCGGTTCTCAGTATTATATATCTTTTATCTTAGGGTAGGAGCCACAGTGAGGAATGTTCTGGGCAACATATTGCTGAGTGGTGCCTCTGAGTGTACATATGGTATAGGATCATGTACTTTGCATTATTTTGTCTTCACCTAGAGCCTCTGGTGCACTTTTTCAGGGACCCACCAAAAGACAAGTAAAAATAACACAAAATGAATTTTGATTAGGGTCTAAAGGAGGATATAGACGAATATATAAAGTCTGTCCTTGTATTTCTGGTTGACTACAATGTTTGGTCTTCTAACTATTTAACAAATAGCACTACTTAAGGAAATACTTAGTTGATTTTGGGGGTCCTTATTATTGAGGCACCCTCTTAGTTTTTTTGTTTTTGTTTTTTTTTTTAGCTTTTGCTCTGTTCCCAATCTGACCTTCTTTTTCTACTTGTTTTTGCCCCGCTACTGTAGGAAAAATTTGAAGGATTAGATTTTTCTACATAAAACAAAGAAAATTGTGGGAAAGATTTGAGACAGGTACAGAGAGGAGCATCTTGTTCATCCTGAAGTGTGTCTGCCATGTGTCTTTATTAAACCAAAATGAAGTCTTGGCGCCTGTGGCTCAAGTGGCTGAGGCGCCAGCCACATACACCTGAGCTGGCAGGTTTGAATCCAGCCTGGGCCCGCCAAACAACAACGGCTGCAACCAAAAAATAGCCGGGCGTTGTGGTGGGCGCCTGTAGTCCCAACTACTTGGGAGGCGGAGGCAGGAGAATCGCTTGACAAGCCCAGGAGTTGGAGGTTGCTGTGAACTGTGATGCCATGGCACTCTACCCAGGGTGACAGCTTGAGGCTCTGTCTCAAAAAACAAAAAACAAACAAAAAAAAACAAAATGAACTATCAGAACAAGAAGCTTATATTTTTTCTTTTTAATTATCACAAATCTGTATAAACATGAATTGTTTCATAGTGATAACTATAAATTATCAACCATAAGTAGAGAAAAATACAAGCAGGACGAGCAAGAGGAGTGTTTAGAGATTTTAACAGACTAGAGCTATTGGTGAAAGTTGTTCTATTTGACTAGCAGTTTCTTTCCTGGTCAGTGCTACACAATTTCATTTCTTTTATCCCTTATTTTAGGTCTTTATCAGTTTCTTCAAAGCTCTCATTGCCCAGTTTGTTTATAGTAGTGCATCCTTTAAATAGAAGTATTTCTAATGCCATCAAGCTTGGGTTCTTGGATTCTCTATCTTTTTTTGTTTTAGAGACAGAATCTCACTTTGTCGTCCTCGGTAAAGAGTTGTGGTGTTACAGCTCACAGCAACCTCTAGCTCTTGGGCTTAAGCGATTCTCTTGCCTCAGCCTCCCAAGTAGCTGTAGCTGGGACTACAGGTGCCTGCCACAGTGCCCGGCTATTTTTTTATTACAGGGCTGGGTTTGAACCATACCACTCTCAGTATATGCCAGTGCCCTGCTCACTGAGCCATAGGTGCCGTCCAGATTCTCTGTCTTAATTATTGGTACTGGAAATGGAGGATTTACCCTTGACTCCCTGCTCCGGTGAATCCCTCCCTAACTCCCAGATTGAGTCCATCACCCTTGCCTCTGTACCACATTGTGCATATTTTTTGGTAGGAAGTTAGAATGATTGTCAATTTGTTGTTTGTAAGTTTGTATATGAACTCTTTAGAGATAGAGGTCCACATTTTTTCTTTGCTTATCAGAATCTAGCAGATATGCTGGTTATGTTATGTTCAGTAAGTGTTGCTTGTTGTTGATCTGACTGTTTAAGCCTGTGTTAAAAATGCAAAACTTGAGAATTTAACCCTGAAGCTCTCCTACTGTGTACTCCCATTTGTAAATAGAAGATATTCTTGTCAAAGGGCTTTTTTATGAAGTTAGCTGACCTCCAGATAGAAATAGGGCTAATAGATATATGGCTCCCAGCTTGTGGTATATCTCAGAATTGAATTTGCCAGTTCTGATACAGAAACTTGAATTTCATGCAGTTGTAATGAAATAATCTTCAGGAATGAGGCCAAGGCCTTTTATATTCAAGGGGAAATACAAAATGTGAAGGGATTCAATTTATTCAAGTGAGAAAGGAGGAGTGCGTGCTTTCTTTGACTGCTAAAAGGACATGTCCAGAGTTTGGAGTGTACTGGTTTTGTAACCAGGGTGGAAGTAGGATATAAACCCCAACTATATTTACAAGTTGGATAGGCTTTCTGTAGTATTTTTAATGTCTAAATGTAACGTAATTTAGTGATTATCAAAATAAAAGTGGGTTTTAGAAACCTAAGGAAGAAGGTTTAACCCCCAAGGTGAAAACTCTCCTTTCCTCCTCCAGCATGGCCATTAGCACTGGCCCTGTGCAAGGTTTTATACTTGAACAATACCCTGCCTTATGCCTTTGATATGGGCAAAGCTTAGAAGAAAAAACAGCACAACTCCCAATTTGAGCTGCGGGGTGGTTTTTTATTTATTTATTTATTTATTTATTTATTTATTTATTTCAGTTTTTTGCTGGGGCTGGATTTGAGCCCGCCACCTCCAGCATATGGGGCCGGCTTGCTACTCATTTGAGCCACAGGCGCTGCCCTGCGGGGTGGTCTTGGTAAGGCTCCTGACCTCACCCCTCCCCAGCTTTCTCAAAAGAGGAATGCAAGTCTTGGGTAACTTGGAAACTCCTGGACAGATTCCATTCTTTGTGGTTTTTTGGAGACAGAGTTTCACTTTTTCACCCTGGGTATAGTGCTGTGGTGTCATAATTCTTCCATATTTTGACATGTATACAAACTTATTTAGAGTTTATACTGTGCTGAGTCCTACTATGGTTCTATTTTCCTGTTTAAAAGAGATATTTACTTATGAATAATTATTAATAAATGAGTATTCCTTAGTGAAAAAGTGCTTAAAGTGGGTTCTCTGTCCTTAGCTAATAGATAATGAGTAGCTGTAAAGATGAATAATGGTCTCTGTAATCATAGATACTAAAAGTGTTATACCATCCACTTTTAGGGATAGTTGATATGGCAAGTGAGTTGTTATACATTGCTTGGTGGATTCCAACTTCTATGGCTATCATCCTGAAAAGTTTGGAATTTTATGATACTACTGTAGAACATTACAGATCTTTTTTTTCCCAAGCTTATTAACATTGACTTCTGCTTCCAGATGGTTGGTTGGACTCAGCTTTATCTCCTCTCAGTTTGTTTTTATTTGTTTGAGTTTTTAAGACAGAGTCTTACTTTGTTGCCCTTGGTAGAGTACCATGGTGTCTTAGTTCACAACAACCTCAAACTCCTGGGCTCAAGTGATCCTTTTGCCTCAGCCTCCAGAGGCAAAAAAATAGAAATACTGCCTGGCTAGTATTTTTAGTGGAGATGAGGTCTTGCTCTTTCTCAGGCTGGTTTCGAACTCCTAAGCTCAGGCAGTCCACCTACCTTGGCCTTCCAGAGTGCTAGGATTACATGTGAGAGCCACCGGTCCAGCCTTATTTGTTTTTTTTGTTTTTTTTTTTTAGAGAGAGAGTCTCTTTTTGTCACCCTCGGTAGAGTGCTGTGGTGTCACAGTTCACAGCAACCTCCAGCTCTTGGGCTTAGGCGATTCTCTTGCCTTAGCCTCCTGAGTAGCTGGGGACTACAGGCCCCCGCCACAATGCCCGGCTATTTTTTGTTGTAGTTTGGCCAGGGCCGGGTTTGAAACCGCCACCCTCAGTATTTGGGACCTGTGCCCTACTCACTGAGCCACAGGCACTGCCTGCCCGGTCTTATTTGTTTGTTTTCATATTCACATGTCTGTAGCAGTTTTATTTGCAGTAGTCAAAAACGGGAAATACCCAAATATCCATAAACAGATGAATAAATAAATTGTGACATATCTATAGAACAGCATAATTCTCAGCCAAATGAAATGAATGAACTACTCCTTTAGTAATCTCATAATAAGGGAACTCAGGGGGGAAAAAAAGAGTAAAGACTTTATGATGTCAATCTTACAAAGTTCTAGAAAATGCAGACTAGTTAATCTGTCATAAAGGAAAGTAAAACAGTGGTTATTTAGAATATTGAAGAGAGAGAAATTATTAAAGGGGCTGAGGTAGGCCAGGCGCAGTGGCTCACCTATAATCCTAGCACTTTGAGAGGCCGAGGTGGGTAGATTGCCTGAGCTTAGGAGTTCGCCACCAGCCAGAGCAAAAGCGAGACCTTGTCTCCATGAAAAATAGAAAAACTATCTGGGCGTTCTGGCAGGCGCCAATAGTACCAGCTACTCAGGCTGAGGCAAGAGGATCACTCAAACTCAGGAGTTTGTTTTTTTGAGATAGCGTCTCTGTCACCCATGGTATCACAACTCACAGCAACCTTAAACTTTTGGGCTCAAGTGATTATCTTGCTTCAGCCTCCCAAGTAGCTGGGACTAGAGGCACCTGCCACAACGCTCACCTAGTTTTAGAGATGAGGTCTCGTTCTTGCTCAGGTTGGTTTTGAACTTGTGAGCTCAAGCAATTCACCTGCCTTGGTCTCCCAGAGTACTAGGGTTACAGGTGTGAGCCACCGTGCCTGGCCTGAACTCAGGAGTTTGAGGTTGCTGAGAGCTAGGTCACTGTGGCACTTTACTCAGGGCGACAGAGGGAGACTCTTGTCTCAAAAACAGTGGAGGCTATGATAAATATGGAAGTGCCTTTCAAGGTATTTTTAAATACCTTGAAAATGGAAGTAAAGACCCTTACATGTTATAAACTCATATTATCAAACAGAATGGATTGGAAAGGGGTGTCATATCAGGACATTATTGCAGATGGGTGCCAGTTTGTCCAGCAAATTTTGAAGAAGCTGTGGACTCTGATAAAGGCTGCAAGAGATAAGTTGTGCTCCAAATGGAGATATTAATTAAAGGTCTGTGTATAGAACAGTTAACCCTGCCCCCGACTTGGTTTCTAGGCCAAAAAGTCTGCTTATTTGAAAGAAATAGGGTTCTTAGAGTGTGAGATTTGACTGAACTTGTTTATCATTTTGGGTATCTATGAATCTTGAACAATAGCTGCTATTTCCTTTAGGGTGATACTCAGCTGCTGGACTATAGGTCTGTGCCACTATACTTGGCTAGATTTTCTTTGTTTTTGTTTGTTTTTTTTTCATAGAGACGGGGGTCTTGCTCTTGCTCAGGCTGTTCTCAAACTCCTGAGCTCAAGCAGTCCACTAGTGTCAGCCTTACAGAGTGCTAGAATTATAGGGGTGAGCCACTGTGCCCAGCCAGTTTTTCCCATTTTTGATGGCAGACTATTTAGTATTCTCTAGAATATTCAAGATGTGGCATCCATAAAATATTCAGGGACCATCAGGAAAAAATGAAAAAAAAAACAAAGCTTAGTTATAGTTATACATTTGCCAAATTAAAAAATGTTATATAGATCAGAAGATAAAAATCAAGAAAATCTCTCAATATAAAGCCAAAATATAGGCAAAAAATACATAGGTTTTTTAAAAAGCAGAAAGGAGGAAAATCTTAAAAATATAAAAGAAAATTTCTGGGAGCCAAAGAGAGTCTACAACCTTTATATTGAGAGGGTCTACCCATGGCTCAGAAGTGTAAATAAAGATCCATTACAAGAATAATCACTAAAATTTCAGAACAAGGATAGAGAGAAAATCTTTTTATAAAGTAGGCTCGGTACCCATAGCTCAGTGAGTAGGACACCAGCCACATACACCAAAGCTGTTGGGTTTGAGCCCGGCCCTGGCCTGCTAAACAGCAATGGCAACAACAACCAAAAAATAGCTGGGCGTTGTAGTAGGTGCCTGTATCCTAGTTACTTGGGAGGCTGAGGCAAGAGAATTGCTTAAGCCCAAGAGTTTGAGATTGCTGTGAGCTGTGATGCCAAGGCACTCTGTTGAGGGAGAAATAGTGAGACTCAAAAAAATAAATAAATAAATAAAAGTTTCCAGAAAGTAAACCGAGTATCCTACAAGAAATGGGAATCAGACATCTTAGCAGCAGCAGTGAGAACCAGTGAAGAGTACAGCAACAGTCTCCAAAGTCTTGAGGAAAAAAAATGATTTTTTCTTTTTTTTTCTAGAGACAGAGTCTCACTTTATCGCCCTCAGTAGAGTGCAGTGGAGTCACAGCTCACAGCAACCTCCAGCTCTTGGGTTTAGGCGATTCTCTTGCCTCAACCTCCCAAGTAGCTGGGACTACAGGCACCTGCCACAACGCCCGGCTATTTTTTTTTTTTTTTTTTTTTGAGACAGCCTCAAGCTGTCACCCTGGGTAGAGTGCTGTGGCATCACAGCTCACAGCAACCTCCGATTCCTGGGCTCAAGTGAGTCTCCTGCCTCTGCCTCCCAAGTAGCTGGGACTACAGGAGCC
>CAUYON010093741.1:0-20760 GCA_963573935.1 Arctocebus calabarensis | reverse complement strand
GAGACCTCTAATGATTTCTCATACCCCGCAGGGTGGAGAGCTTAAATCCTCAGCCTGTTTCGAAGGCACTTTAAATTGCTAACTTGGGCTAAGCAGAAGCTTTCCCAGGAAAGCGCTTGTCACTGGGATCACTCCTTAAGTGGCTATCCACTTACCCAGTGTGCCAAAGCCAGTCTCACGCAATGCCCCTGATGGCTAAGGCTGCAAGGCGTCTCAGTCCCCGCCTTTAGGCTGCTCAGTCACTAGATTACTCACTCCTGCCCGATGCTTGTTCTGTGACACTGAGGGTGGAGCTTGCCCGGGCAGTTCTCCTAAGATGGCTCCACACAGGCCACAACCAAACACTGGTAGCTCCGTCTGGCTCGGTGGCTCAGTCTGGAGCCCCAGACAACACTCAAAGACCCCCATACTCTTGTCCCAGTTCTCCCAAGGCAGTTCAACTGAGTGCCAAGTCCAAAAGAAACCCAAACAGCTCATAGGTAAGGCCTTTCCAGTTTGCAATCTCATTGCTGCTATAGCCACAGCTGCCGGCAGGATTAGACCGATAGAACACACGCAAGCACTTGCCAGATCTCCACTGCTCTTGCCTTCCTCAGGGGGTCCAGAAGTCTCACGCTGTCTCCCTGTGTCCCCAAAGGGATGTTTCTGGGCAGATCTCGCCAGCCAGAGATGCCTTAATTCTTCTCTCCCTAGTCTCACCGTGCCCAGTTGCAAGGAAGCTATTACTCAGCCACCATCTTCTGTAATTCTATTTAAACTCAGTGAATACAAATACATTTGAATGCTTGAATAAATGAAGCTATGATGTTGAAACCCCTTGGAAATCTCTGCTGTGCAGGAGGCAAGAATGGAATAAGGAAAGAGTAAAAATGAGATTAGAGAGGTAGGGAAAAAGAACAGGAGACATACTCTGAAGGCCAAGGGCAGAAGGTACCTTAAAAATAATTCAGTCATTCAGTCTGGTCAAAGGTTGCAGGGACACTAAGGAGAATGAAATATAAGAATAGGCATTTGCTTGGGGGCAGGGGCCATTGTTGACTGTGAGGACAAGGCTGCAGGTGCTCATCATCCATGGTTAGATATCTTTGAACAGGAAAGAGCTCTGAAAAGGAGGAATGAAGCTTAGGGGGAGGAGGAGAAAGTGCTTCCTTTATAGGAGAGAATGAGGCATGAAAAGGGAGAGGTTTAGATGATTAAGAAATAGGAAGAATGGCTCGGCGCCCATAGTACAGTGGTTACAGTGCCAGCCACATGCAGTGAGGCTGGTGGGTGGGCCAGCTAAACAACAATAACAACTACAACAACAACCACAACAAACAAACAAAAATAGCCAAGCATTGTGGCAGGCGCCTGTAGTCCCAGCTGCTTGGGAGACTGAGGCAGGAGAATCACTTAAGCTCAAGAGTTTGAGGTTGCTGTGAGCTGTGACACACAGCACTCTCCTGAGGGTGACATAGTGAGACTCTGTCTCAAAAAAAAAAAAAAAGAAAGAAAAGAAATAGGAACAAGGGGAGGCAGAACAGAAGGACCGAATAGATCTGTGAAGTTCACTCCCCAGATTCACGTAATGACTGTTTTATAACTTGTGGATTTGTGTCTCATTACCATATAGTCATAACCCTCAAACCTATGAAAAGAAATATAAAAATACTTAAAAGAAAATGCAAACTAATGCCTTTGCAGTATGGAAAGGAATGCTTGTCTGTTTAAAATCAATTTGGGGCAAAATATAAGCTTCTGAAAGCAGAATGCAAAAATCATCAGAGAAAGATGAAAATGGTTAAATTTTTGTTAAAAGGAAAGAGAAGGATTAGGACTCCCGTCACCATGGAGACTAGCTCCCAGGTTGGCGCAAGCACCATCACCCTTCTGGAAAGGCGGCTGTGTACTCTGGAAAATGGGATGGTTTCCTGGCCTGTGACCCTCCTTGTGAGGTTTTTGCATGCATTCAAAAGAGAAAACAATGCTCTGTAAAGCACCTAGAAGTAAGTTATAACTGAATGTGAGCTGATCTAGTACTGCTTAAAAGTGATTTCATTATCCCAGATGTAACAAGACAGCTTTGTGTGCACCAATGGAGAGGGGATTAATGGGGCCCCAGCACTTCATGCAAAGATCTTTAAAAGCCCCTGTTTGGACTTGATGTTGGCCACGCAGGAGGCTTAACAACCCTAATGAGATGCTGCTGTCCTGGGAGGAGACACTGCCGACAGCGGGGTCCCTATAGGTTACCCAAGTAACAAGTCGAACTTATGGAGTGGGAGCTTGACAATAGGCTCTCCACCTCCACCACCCAGCTGCTGCCAAGGGAAAGCCACTGGATTGCACCCATTCTCAGATATATCAAAACAAGAATGCCAGACTTTTTTTTTTAAGAATAGAAGATCTAGAAAAAAAATAATAATCGCTCAGCAAAGAAAAAGAAATGTCCCCATCTCCAGGCTTCAAGAGTTCTAAGAGTTCCATGCTCTCTGGGAATGGTCCAGGTCCCCTCCACCCTACAGGCCTCAGAGCTGGGACAGGTTGATGAGACCTGGAGGGTCATAGATTCTCTGGTCTTTTTTCTTTCTTCCTGCATATCCAAATTCTAGTTTCACTTCTACTGATCCTTTGGTGTCATCAGGTGTTGTCTTGTAAGTTTACAGTATGGAGCTCAGCAATTCTCAACCTGTGGGTCACGACCCACAGGAGCTGTATTAAAGGAAGCAGCATTAGGAAGGCTGAGAACCACTGATGTAGATAGTATATCTTCACTGACCCACGCACACACACACACACAGAGACACATGCACACAAAGGTACAGACGTGAATGCACACAAGCACTATCCACATGTTCTCAAACAGATGGTAAACAGGAAAGGCAGGGATCCCCTCCATCCGATTTTATTTCCCAGTCCCTGTCTCTCTGCTATGTGCAGTAAATATTTGTGGATTTTATTTTACTTTTCTTTCTCTATGTTTGTAAATGATCACAAACTTTCATTAAGCAGATCCTACAGCCAGAGGCATGAGCATTGTGGTTCAGTCCAGAAAATTATAGAATCAGATTGCTGAATACTTGGAATTTCTTTTACCTCAAAATATTTGGTACCATCTTTGGTACCAATACGTTATTCATTAAACACCACTGAATGCCTGTTATCTCCAAGTATTATTCACACTGCACACACATACACACACATATATACACACATACACACATGTATATACACACATACACACACACATACATCCCTGCTCTCTAGTAGCTCAATTGTGAAGAATGAAGAGGAACCTTAGATAAATACAGGATGGCCTAACATATTCTAATAGGAGTGCCAGATAAAGGAGCCACAGGAGTTACTTTGATGGTCCCCATGGACTTGGGTCCTGAAGGATGAATGGGACTAGCCTACTTGTAGAAAGCCCTCTCTGCACCCGGTAATTGTAACTTCAACCCACCCGGAGACCGTGTGAACCTGGGAGCACCACTGATGTTTTCTTCTACCTACAGACTAGAGGGAGGTGGTGCACATCCCCGAGGAATGCAGAGAAGGTTCCCTGGAATGTCCTTGCATCAGGCCCAGACAGTCCCATGGTAAAGAAATGCTTTCATCTGGCTCCAGACTGGCCTTTCCCTGTTCATCTGGGACTGTTTGAGAAAACTTTTGTTGGAGGGTTGCCCTCAAGCATCTGTCCAAATCCCTCGCAGGCTTTCAGAATGCAGATGAATTTATTAACTTGGGTGTTCATGCAGACAGTCATCATTTGATCCATTTAAAGGGAAATGCCTGCATGCCTTTAATCAGAAAACTCCTATTATCTGGAAAATTGGTTTTCTAGTAAGCTGGGATAGAGGATGTCTGAGGCTTTGCCTTTTTTTTTCACTTTGAAGTTTAAAATTATAGTCTGGTTTTAGAAATAGCAAAGATGCGTTTTCTTTCTGTCTCTCATAAGGGTTTGCTTAATGAGTCATTTCACCAGAAGGATTACAGTTTGAAAGTTTTCTCACAATGATCCAGCCATTTGTATGTGGCTTTATTCCTGGAAAAGATACTGTCCTTATCTCCACCCTTCCTCATGGAAAGCAAGAGGAACATTCTTGTCTGATGGTAGGGGTGGCAGGCACAGGGAATGGGGTCTGAGGATGCAATTGCCCATTTAACATGCTGTCCAAGGGAGCTTCATAACTGATTCTACCTTGACCTTAACATGCTGGCTCATTATTGCCTTGTGATAAAGCAAACTTCAAGTGCATATATCCTCATGTTAAAGTTTTGTCTGATGGAAAAAACACACACACACACACACAAAAAAAAAAAACAAATTAAAAAAGTAATTCAAATCTCACACGTATGCATTCCTGGAAATGAAGGAAAACTTTTGAAAGTTAAAAGGTCATTGTCAATGATAGTAGTCCCCACAACAGAGAAAAGCATTTCAATGATAGTTTTTATTATAATAATATAACCATTCCTACTGAACACATGTTTGCACTAACCACTTTGAATACTTCTTTAATATTAAATGTTTAAAACAACTCTTCGGAGTGGTATTATTGCATCTGCTTTACACATGAGTAACTTGAGACAAGCAGAGGATTAGGTGACTTCCCCAAGGCCATGCAACCAAAGGAGCAGTGGGACTGAACTCTGAAATGTTACATCTGCTATTCCCACATCACCATGTGGCTGGGGGAGAAAAGGAGACAATTCCCAACAACACAGGCCCAAAGAGAGAACCGTCTGAGGGAAACCCATTAGATTTCATGGCAATGTCAGATGGAAAGGAGAAGAGACTGGAAGGAATTGTTCTTTTTGTTATGCCCAGGAGTCCCTCAAAGACCATACCTCCAGACAAGTCAATTTTTTTTTTTTTTTCGAGACAGAGTTTCACTTTGTCGCCCTCAGTAGAGTGCTGTGGCATCACAGCACACAGCAACCTACAGTTCTTGGGCTTAGGTGATTCTCTTGCCTCAGCCTTCCAAGTAGCTGGGACTACAGGTGCCCACCACAATGACCGTCTTTCTTGCAATTTGGCCAGGGCCAGGTTTGAACCTGCCATCCTTGGTATATGGGGCCAGCGTCCTACTCACTGAATCACAGGTGCCACCCCCAGACAAGTCAAATTTAAAGAGGTGTCCTATTGAGGAGCCATTCAGTGACTGTCTCAGTGTCCCAACGTGGGGTTTCTGAGAACAACCTTGAGTGCTTAAGGGGTCGGATTTTTAAGACTTGGTCTGTATCCTGGTTGGCACACCAGCTTCCTAGGTGCATCCCAGTAGGTTAGCAAGCATTGTACAGAAGCAAAATTTTGCAGTTAGTTAGTCATACATCTTTGTTTCATACTTTCCCACCTGCTATTTCTTAAAGGTCAGTCCAGGGACGTTTGGTACCTCCCAGTCCATTTCTCAGGGAGTTAGCCAAGCAAGAAGTCAGTGAGTACTTTCCCATCTATCTTGGGAGTGAACCAGACTTACTCCATTTTGTTGAGGGCTTGCAGCCCAGAAATTTGCCAGGAGTTAACTAAAATTTTTTTACCTTAGTCTAGGCCTAATATTTTCTCACTTGCATCTGAGCTTCATTTCTGTAGAGACTCTCAAGATTCCGAGGCAGAAGGAATCTTAGGGAAGGTTGATCCAGAAAATTCTTTAATTGCCACTTCAAAAAACAGTATTAGGAGTGATGGAGGATGTGGAACATGAAGCAAAAAAGTTTGGTTCCAAGCCCGGGATTCCAACAGAAGGTGGTAGTTGGTTTCAGACTAGTGTGCAGCTCTGGGAGGAAAAATGGCTCCTCCCCTCTCTTTCACCTCCATGGTCCTTGTTGGAGGTTGGGAGAACCCAGTTCCCAGAACCCAGCTGACCTTTGATTACTCCAAGCTAGAAAGTTCATCTGAGGCACTGGCCTGGAGGTAATTAAAAACAAAAATGGTAGGAGGTGGGGGAAGGAGAGAACAGAGAGAGGAAAGGAGGGAGGGAGGAGGGGTCAGGGTGTGTGACGCACCTTTTGGGGGCGGGACACAATTATAAGAGGGACTTTACCTAACAAATGCAATCAATGTAACCTGGTTCTTGGTACCCTCAATGAATCCCCAACAATAAAAAAAAGAAAAGAAAAGAAAAGAATGAAAACTGAAAATAAAACAAGAGCAGCACAGGTAGAGTGAATAGAGAGCAAAGTAACTTGTACAAGTTACAGTGTAATGAAGAAAGAAATTATTTAGGAAGAACAAAGAAAGTTTAGAGCACTTCCAAAGAGAGTTGGAGGTTCCCTCTCATGAAGGAGCAGAGGTGAGAGAGACAGAGAGCAAAGGTCTGCGTGGGTATAGATACCCTCTCATTTTGAAATTGGTTGCAAGTCTTTTATTGGCCTCTCTGTGCCTCTAGGAGGTATTGCCCTTTCCTGTTGGTCATTGATGGTCTCTTTCTATTGGTCGTTGGTTACCTAGGTTACTTCATACCCACATCATTATGGGCTCTCCAGACTTCCCAGTTCAACAGGCCAGTTTTTCCTCCTAGCCCCTTTGAAGCAAGCCCCTTTCTTAGTGTCCCTTCTCAATCCTGACTTCTGCCTCCTCCCCACTTTCCTCCTTTACTTTTTAATGAGCTGGAGACGTTTCCATGTGGGCATGTGATGCTCCACTCAGTTGGCCCACACCAGAGGCCTCCTCTTACCTTACTTTGGTGTGTCCCAAGTATGGGAGAGTCAAGACCTCTTCCTGAGCGCCCCAAGCTCAACTTCAACTGTCCCTCTCCTCTGGGAATTCTCTGCTCCTTTGAACTTGCACCAAAAGGAAGAAGGGAGGCCTTTCATGCTAGAATTCCCATCGCTTGATGATGGTAAAGGAGGCCTAACACTGTAACATGCTTAATGCCTTGCAGTTTGTGCTGAGACCTTACGAATAAAGAACACAGCTCACATGCTGTGTTTTCATTTTCCCAGAGCTTCCTGACTAGCTGAATATTCGCTGGCTAAGCACTCATAGCCTCCTCCCTCCACTCTAGCATTGATCCTAGTCATGTAGTAGCAGTGATCACCTTCTCAGACACAAAAGCAGGAATTCTCCAACACCAACAGCATGATATTAGCATTTTGTTGTTTTCTTACTCATGCCTTCATTTGACAAATGCTTTCAACAAACATTTATAGGGCCCATTATGTGTTAGCAATTACTCTAGGTGCCAGGGATATGAAGATGGGTACAATAGTACTTCTTTTTTTCTTAGGTTGCAGCCACCATTGTTGTTTGGTGGGCCCGGGCTGGTTTCGAACCCGCCAGCCCAGGTGTACGTGGCTGATGCCTTAGCCTGTTGAGCCACAGGCCCTGAGCCTACAATAGCACTTCTAATCTTAAGAAGTATATTGCTATGAGTCTGAGTGTACCCCAAAATTCATCGGTTGATACTTAACCTCTATCACGGTGGTATTAAGAGGTGGGGACTTTGGGGAAGTGGATTAAGTCATGAGGGCTCCTCAGGAATTGATCAGTGCCTTATAAAGGGGCTGGAGGAAACTAGTTACACCCATTTTGCTCTTCTGTTTTTCTGCCATGTGAGGACACAGAATTTGTCCTCTTTTGCCCTTTCGTCCCTTCTGTCATGTAAGCCACCTAGATGGTGCCATCTCTGAGGGATGGGCCCTCACCAGACACAAACCTGCTAGTGCATTGTTCTGGGACTTCCCAGCCTTCAGAACTGTGAGAAATGCATTTACCTTCTTCATAAATTACCAGTTTCAGGTATTATGTTATAGAAGCACAAATGTTTTGAATGGAAATTCAAATTTTAATACAACTAGGTTTGCATTTATAATTAATATTAAGTTTTTAAAACCTCATGTTATCAAAAAGAACCTTTATTTAACTCTTTCAAAAGGCCATAGATTAAATAACACATTTTTTATTTTTCTAACTAAAATATGTATTTTTAATTAGTTTTATACTCTTAGAAAATAAATAATTCAGCTATCTTGAGAATGCACCTATCCACAATGAATTTGTATTAGTCAATTTTTCTACAATAACAACTCCTGCCAATTCCTACTGTCTGGTCCAGGACAGCTCATATCTCCTGGGTTCTTGCGGTGGTCCCTGAACAAGTCCCCTGCTATACTCTTACAATTCCCAGCACCAGAGCTAGAAGGAGGCTTTTCAACTGCCAGGCAGATAATGTTCCTCTTCTGTTCTAAACCCCTGAAGTGGCTTCCATTTTATTCAGAGAAAAGCCAACTGCTAGGACCATTTGCAGATCATTCCTTATCTGGGTCCTGATTCCCCATATTTCTGTCCCTCCCTCTGTTCCCCTACTTACCTGTCCAGCCTCCCAGGCTTCCCATCTTTTGCTCTACCAGGGGTGTCCATGGCCTCAGGCTGGCCTTGAATGCCTATCTAAGAGTTGTCTTGGGCCATGCATTAAACACACAAACACTAATGAAATCTGATGGTCAAAAAAAAAAGGTCAATGTACATTTTTCGTAACATCCACCACCACAGATAAGCATTCATAGCTGGTCAGGGGCTGTGGTTGGATGGCCCTGCTAGACATTCCTTTTCCCTTTGCTTGGAATGAGTTTCCTGTGGATAGTGTCTGCTTAGTTAATTCCTTCATTCCATTTAAGTATTTACTGAACTCTCCTCCCCTTTTCAGTGAGACATGCGTTGATCACTATTTTTGAAATGAAACTGCCCTACCACACCGTGGTCTTCCCAACTATGCCTTGTTCTTTTCTCAGTAGCCCTTTATTACCATTTAACCTTCTTAATAATGTGCCTATTATATTTACTGTCTAGTATGTATCTGTGTAGCATCTCTTGTCCCCTCCCTAACACCAGCTTGGTGAGAATGTCTTTGTCTATTGCATCTACTGATGTATCTCAAATGCCAACAGTGATGCCTGGGATAATTATTTCTTAAATGACCAGTTGAGCCCTGATCTTCATTCCTTGAAATACAAACTTTTAAAGAATTTATTTTAAATAAATAAATTCTACTAGCTACTTCTGTCATCACTTTACTTGCCTCTCACTTTACTTCTCAAATTCTACTAGCTACTTCCTTCATCACTTTACTTGCATTTTTCTAAAAAGAATTTATTTTAGATAAATAAATTCTAAAGGCTACTTCCTTAATCACTTTCCTTGCTTCTCAACCAAAGGTTGTGAAAAAATTATTTTGTATTTCAAATATTCTAATATAAGTCTTCATTCATCATGCTTGAGTAAGTAGCAATTTCCAAAATAGTATCAGTATTTCCTGGTAGGGGGAGAAATCATCATTTTCAACATCCTCATGTAACATTTGGGTAATCAACATGAAAAGTTATGCAGTATTCCTCCCATCTTATAAATTATGCCATTGAGCTAAAGTGAGTAACTATGATATTCCCTTGTAGTTTAATCCATATTTTATCCCCCCTTTTTTTAAGAGACAGAGTCACACTATGTCACCCAGACTGGAGTATAGTGGCACAATCATAGCTCAAACTTCCGGACTCAAAAGTATCCTCCTGGCTCAAACTCCTAAGCAACTGGGAAACTGGCACATGCTGTCCCTGGATGATTTTTAAAAAAAAAAATTTGTAAAGACAGAGTCTCTCCATGTTTCCCAGACTAGGTATTCCTAATATTTTTAACCACCTCCTTTCCACTGGGTTATGAATGTCAGATGGACAAAAGAGACTTCCCTATTGCTTTGACTTTACTGCAAAAAGGATACTGTCATTACACAGGTTGAGAAATGTATTCACTTTTCATGCAGAAACAAAGAACTAAAAGCTGAAGATGCTACCTAATCAGAGCCTCAAGGATAAACTTTATCGCTGGCTACTCCCAATGACTCCTATTTTTCATGACCTCATTTTTGATCCTTTACAAAGCCTTCTGATCTCTCTTCTTCTCCAGCAAAGTCATAATGGATTTGTACCCTGCAACAGTATTTTGTAGAGTCTGAATTTTATTAACTTACAACCTACCCTTGTTTGGATTATGGAAAACATACCATAAGAACTTAGCTTTACTAAGAGTACTATAAGACTTTGTACATAATTATGGTTCACAGTGAGATCAAACTAGCCTTGAATTCTATTTACCTGATAACTGAGTAACCCTCAGTAGGCATCTAACCTCCCCACCATCAATTTCCTTACCTATAAATAGGGTTAATAGAGCCTACCTTAGAAGGTTGTGGAGATGGTAATACTTCTAGAGCTACTATTAGCAATTCTATCAGTTACTCCCAAGTAGAGTGTTAAGACGAAATGGGAGAAACACATTTTCTCTAGGAAACTATGAGCTTATCATTAAATGAATATGTTAAAAATCTACATTCTAAACAAGCAATATTGTTCTTCTCATGAACCTGCAACCTTTCCAAATAAAGTACTAAAAATTTTAAGCTCTTCTTGTGTTGTGAGACACAATCATGAGAGAGGGCAAACAGCTTCACCCAGTTAGAGCTTTCTTGCCTAAACTGGTAGTCTTTGTCAAATGAGCACTTTAGAGAAAATTGTCTTCTTCATAAAAACTGGGTCAGTGTCCAGCTCATTTATAGTATAATGCATTTAATGAGGAAAGGCTTCACTCTATGTAAATGTTATAATAGACTACATATGCATAACTTCTTCTGCTTGGATAGTAGCTCTTCAGATCTGGATCTAATTAGGACAGAGCTACATTTGGATCTGTCAGAGGGAAGGGGTGAAACATACACATCTGGATGGATTTATAGTTACTTGGAGTTTTTTAGACTCAGTCGCAAAAGTCTTCAAATATAGGACAGTTCGGTTGTTAAAATAATGTGGTCTATTAAAATGGTTCCTTTTCTTAGACTATGTCATGAGTTAATGGTCAAGCAGAGCAGAAGTAATGGCAGTTACTGTTTCAGACACATTTATTGACACTCTTTTTGTTTCCACATGAATACAGAATGGTATGAGTAATTCAAGTTCATCCTTCCATTTATTCAAAGATATATATGAAGACATGGTAGATAGTCCCCTGTCCATGTACGAGGAAGAATACACAATGTGGGGAAGGGAGGATAGCAAACATGGAACTGCCATCTCTGATTGCACAGGACAAGTCATCAATAATACTACTCAAGGAGAATAGGCTTTATTAGAATACTCTATGGCATTGGGGTGGTGAGGCTTGAGGAAGAGCCAGATTTACTTGAACCAGACCTCGAAGTAATGCTGGGATTTCTCAGGATAAAGAAGGAAGGAAGATAGAGGCCTCCAGAGAAGGAAGAGGGATATAAAAAGTACACTCTTGACAAAATAGTGTCCAGACAACATTCTACAGCCAGTTATGTGGCTGAAGATGAGATTAGAAAGAAAGGTAATTGCTACTATTTCAGCTTCTACTATGTGCTATGTGACTCCAGAGCTAAGCGTTTTGCATCAGACACACAAATCTATGTAGGCTGGAAATATGAAATAAAAAGAAAAATTCAACAAGAGCAAAACTTTGCTATTATCTTTAAATACGCTTTTACCCATCAACAGTAAAAAAAAAAAAAAATGCTGCCTTAAGGTTCACCTGTTTTTCCTACCTCTGCACAGAGTTTCCACCAGTATTGCCACAGGGATAATAATTAACAGCAGGATGGCTTAGAAGTTAATAAGCAGTGAGATAAATCATGCAATGATAGCTAATTCCAGTCCCTGGACAGGGTTCAAATATATGTAAATGGCCCTGTGATCCCTTCGTTATTACATAATATGGCTTTTAAAAACTTGAAATTTGAGGACTCCTTTCCCCTCTCCTTTGTGGCCCTGGCTACCCTTTCTGACAAGTAGAAGCAAAGGAGGGAAGACGCCCCAGGCTGACAGTAACATGTCTGTCAGTGAGCTCACATTAACAGCAATTTGCAAAAGAACACCTCCCACTGGCTGACTGCAGGATTGTTATTGCCGGTCCTGTACTTTCACTTTTTAAACATTCTCGCCATCTTGTGGCTACCTTTAATATTGCATTTGAAGGATTCATCACAGGTTAAACTGCCTTGCAAATAATTTGCTCATTAATTCAAGAAGGACTTTTGAACCCCTGATTTCTTGGGCACTTACACAGAAAAAATTTTGAACCCCTGATATCTTTTTGAACTTTTGAACCCCTGATATCCTGGGCACTTGCACAGAAAAAAAATAAACCGATAAAAGTAAAGAATAATAAAGTCCTAGAAGTATTGTTATAATTAGTGTTGCACTTTAAAACCTAAGTAGCCAAGCTGGTCATTGCCATGTTTCGAGAGGTGTCTTGAGCTTCTACCTCACTCATTGTCCCTTCTGCCCAGCATGCTGTTCACTGCTAAGCACACACACAGCTAGACAGGCCCTGTTATATGACAAGTCACATAACATGTTTCCAATATAGTTGTGAGACATCTAAGAATGGAATGGAGAGTGTATCTTACAGACCTAGAATTACATGAGTAATAAATGCCTGGCACAGAAAAAAATTCAAAAATGGAAAAAAAATTAAAATCATCTTTAATTCCATCACACAGAGATAACTATCCTGTGTAACATTTTAATATATATACATCCATATTTTTATCCTTATGTCACACAATAGTATAATATGCATGCTATTTTTAAACCTCTTTATGAAATATTAATGCCTCTTTCCTATTCACCTTCGCATCTCTAAAGCCTAGAACACAATCTGGCATACAACGGGTTCACTGCAAAAACTTGTTAAAGGAATGATTGAATGCAAATAAACCAGTCTGCTTAATTGCCATTAATGTCAATACAATATTCCATTCTTACAATAGTTCATATACGTTTAACTAATCTACTCTTCTCTGATATTATGATTTTTTTACTGTGAACAAAACTATGAGCAAATGTGGACTTTGTAAGTTTCACTAGATAGTAGCATGGTGAAAAAGTCCCTTGATCAACCTTGGGATTTTAAGAACAGCCACAGTAATGTTGCCAATCACTTCTTAAATAAAAACCAAGTTCTACTACAGAGGATTACAGGCTCCCACAAATTTTATCAATCAAAGCAAAATCAAAGTGATATCATCTTGTTTGTTTTTTGTTTTTGTAGAGACAGAGTCTCACTTTATCACCCTCGGTAGAGTGCTGTGGCTTCACACAACTCCTGGGCTTAGGTGATTCTCTTGCCTCAGCCTCCTGAGTAGCTGGGACTACAGGTGCCTGCCACAACGCCCGGCTATTTTTCTGTTTTTGCAGTTCGACCAAGGCCGGGTTTGAACCTGCCACCTTCGGTATATGGGGCCGGCGCCCTACTTGCTGAGCCACAGGTGCCACCCCAGAGTGACATCATCTTGATCAGAACTCTAAATCCATGATTTTCAAGCCACTCCAAATCAGAATTACTTGGAGTGGTTATAAAACTGGGAATGCCTGGGTCTTGTGCCTCAAAGATTCTTACTTTAATTGGTCTGCGTGCCTCTCATCCATTGGTATTTTCCAGAACTTCTGGGTAATTCTAATATGTACCCAAGACAGAGAAACTCTGCTACAAATGGAATTATCCACAGAGTTCATGTCAAGGGACCTCATAAGAGTACTTCTTTCCTAGTAGGAAAGCCTTCTTTGAATGTGTGTAGCTCGAGATAAATACACAATGCTACGCGTGTTGTAGCTTCTCAGATACAGTGCTACAAGGGCTGCACCCTTGTGCTGATTAGAATGCTTCAAACCTGTTTTAGGGAATTAAGAACAAAATTAGTGCAAGTAGAATGAATACCTAGTAGATAACAGGCCAATACCACAATGACTTCATACACGTCCGTCAAACCCTCTTGTACATAAAGACATGAACTACCCATCACCATTGTAATATAATAAACCTATTAGCAGGCATTACCCTTGTTACCCAACATGAGTATTAGAGTTGGCTTCAGTTGTAGGGTGGATGTATTGGGAACTGCAAGCATATATTGTAATCAACTTACTGCCATTTAGTAGATTTGTTAGGGAGTTTCTCCTCTCAGATCCTTTGGAAACAGAGACCACATATTTCTTTGACAATTCCCTGAGCATGATTACTGATTGCTTGTATATTAAGCTTTTCAGATTTCTGAGAAACCCACTCTCAATGGAGCATGCCCAGATCACTTACCTCCCCCATCCCACCCTAAGGTATAGTTAAGTGCTTCATGGGGAACTAAAATGCCTGACTGTCCCTTGGGACAGAAAACCAGCTGGGCCATTGGATGTAACCTGTGCTCCCTGGGTGATTCTAGTTAAAAATAAAAGTAAACAACAGAGAAACAGTCTTCAATGCTGAAAACAGTTCTAAACATGTTTCTTTAGGGAATAAAATGTCTCACTTAAAAAACTGCAGTGAACTGACAGTTTCTTGTATGTTTTTCTTCCCACACAATTGGTTTTGATCTGTGCAGTTCTTTCTTGCCTTTTAAGTAGCATTCCTATAGTTTGGAGAGGGTCTGTGAGTCTCCCTAGGGAACTGCAAAGGTCAGTTTTCTGTCTCCAATGTGTTGAGGGTAGAATGCAAAGTAGAGTCGCTGGACATATTAATGCCTTCTTGATGTTGAAATTTACATTCCCTGTCTGCCTTCTTGGGCAGTTCACCGTCACGACCAATTCCACCTCAGTCTGGTCACTTGGATCAATGGCAGATGTGGAAACATTGGACTGATACTAAAGTTCTAAAGTTGAGCTGACCCCATACTTTCTTCTTAAAGGGGCCATTTCAAAAAATTACATCGAATTGAACTGAATAATAAAAGAGTCACTTTCAGCCTTGGTTTCTGTGTCCCTTTGCTGCATTGTGGAAAACATTTCACAGCCTTGTCCCTCATTTTCACTTCATTGCTGTGTGAAGTTTTAGCAGTGTCTGTGCCATTCAGTGAAGTGATCCTGTAGAAAACACCCCTTCTTGCAGGGCAAGAGGTTCATCCTTGGACTTAAGCCAATCCCACCCTGATCGGCTCTTCCAGGGCTCTATCTGGCTCTTATCCTTCCCCTCCATCTACTAGCTTTTCCCATTGGCATTACACTTCCTCTGTTCCTCCCGAGAAAAAAGTGAAGCCTCCATCCACCCTGCATCCTCTTGTTATTGCCATAAGCCCTCCCCGCATCTCCTCATACCAGTACACACATTCCTCCCCTACTTCATATCATTCACTTCCTTTTTCATTTATATTCTCAATCTGGCTTCAGCCTCTACCATTCCACTAAAACCTGTCCAACCAAGGGACCCACTGTGTCTTTGTTTCAACATATTGTGGGCAGTCTGTAATTTTTACTCTGCTGGACCTTGGGGGCTGCACTTAGCACTGTGGACTACTCTTTTCTTGAGACACTTCTTTTTCTTACTTCCACTGCATTCTCTTGGGCGGTTTTTTTCTTCTACCTCCCTGCCCCTTTTTGCTACCTCTACCTCGTTCTACTCCTCTAAATCTTCTGGTGACACACTATCCTGCCCACCACCTTTTTCTCTTTTCCCTGAAGGTTCTGTGCCGGGGAGGTCTCTCCATCCCCACATCTCCAAATACCAGCAGTGAGCTGATGACTCACAAACACAGCATCCGCGATCTCTCTCCTGACTCTTAAACCTACGTATTCAACAGACCACACATGTCCCCCCTCAGCTTTGACTCACCCTCAGCCTCCTTCTCACCCCTAGTCTCTGTCTCCACAACAGGTAACCTTGAGAGCCCACTGGCCAAGCCAGAAACCTGGCAAACACCCTTCACGATCAGACCACCATCTCCTGCCAAGTCTTAAATGGACACAACCACTTCTTTCCCTCTTCACCACTGCTGCTCTTGATCCAGGCCACTGGAATCATCTCACACTGGGACCACATTGTCTCACATTGGGACCACCTTGACTACCTCCTGGTAGGGCACACTGCTTCCACTCTTTCTGATTCAGTCTTCAGAATACTTTCTCTCCCCCCCAAGAGCAAGCAGTCCTTGTTATAAAGACCTTCTCGTTCCTTTCATTATGCAGATCCCTTACTTATGCCCTGGGAGCTTCTCTACAATCTCCTACCTGCTGGCCTTTGCAGCCTCCATCACCCAGGCCCCTTGCACCAGACCACAGCCTCCACCGTCCTCTGTACTTGCAATCCACCAATTTGCCTTGCTTGGTCTCACCCCATTTGCAAATACTGTTCCCTGGGCCTAACATGTGCCCCATCGTGGGTAGCTCCCCCCGCTGCTGGCCTACATGTCCTTGTGTACAGTCTCCCCAGTAAAACTTCCCTTGGTCCCCACTGGCTATGGCAGTGGCCTCCCTGCATATTCCCAGAGCACCTGTGTGTACTGTCATCTCTTCCTCCACTTAGCACTCTGAAATTGCCTATTTGTCTGTATTTATCCCCCTTTAAGAAGACTATAGATTCATTTCCTTGTAGTGGGGGCTGAATCTTACTCATCATTTGCCCACATCGGTCACATGCCTGACACACAGGAAGCAGAAAACATTAATTGGATAACGGTCAGGTGATTTTACTTTCCCAGTGCAGGGATGTTATGGGGAACAGTAATGGGAATGATCATTTTAAAGACACTAAAATAATAAAAGCACCCCGAAAAGAAACATGACATACCCTCCACCTGTTACTCTAGTTAACATAATTTTTAGCCTTATCCATATGCCATAAACTGTTAAACTAGCCTAGCTAATGTGACTCATTTAATTTATCCTAGTGAATAAAACTATAATGAAAACATGTGTCTCTATGTACACATTTGCAAGTGTTCATAAAATTCAGACACTAAAGTAATTAAGCGCTGGTAACAAAAGAGGCAAAGCTACTCTGTCCTGCTACTGGAGTCAACGAGTGTTTGCCTGCGCCCTCTTCTGGGTCAACTGAGAATTAGCTTCGGTGCTAAAAAGCATTCTATAAGGAATGATTGCTCAGGATAAACCCAGCAGTGTGGCTGCAAGTTCAGATCAACTCAGACTTTCTCAACAAGAATGAATAGTTGAAAATCCAGAGAAGAATGTGAATGATGTTACCAATGATTAGGAAACTGCTGTTTCCCAGCGGGCCGTGGGCTCACTGTGCAGGGAGCCCCACTCCCAGGTGTGTGCTTGATCTGTTCACCTGCGGCTGAAAGAGATGAAAGGAGTGTGTGGTGGTCACACTGATCAGCTGCCCCTGGGGACGCAGTCCACCCCCTACCTTCACCCGGGTCTCCTGCCCTCACAGACAGAAGAACAAGCCAGGGACAGCCTCTGCCTAGCAGATGCTCTCTGAAACGTATTTGCCGGATTTATTATGTATTTAGCAAATATCTTACTTTGTCTGATCACCCCGTCTCTGACATACCCCACTGCACTACCTCTGGTGCCCTCAAGTGGCTTCACCTCTTCAACCCCCTTGATTTTTCCTCTTAAAGTTTATTAGCCTCTTTTCTTATTATTTGAGATGAATATGAGGGTGTAAATGATTATGCCACATGGTTTGCATTTGTTAGGTAAGTCCCTGTTGTAGTCATGTCCCACACCCAGGAGGGGTGCCATATACCCTTACATTGTGCCCATTAGGTGGGAGCATCCTGATCCCCTTCCTCATCCCCGCTCTGCTCCCTCTCCCCCTCCCCCAACTTGAATTGAGTTGCCTTTTTCTCCTATGTGGGCATGTATTAGTTCATCTACTGGCTTCACATTAGTATTGAGTACATTGGATACTTTCTTTTTCATTCGTAGTACACTTGACTAAAAAGAATGTGTTTTGTATTTTAATACAAAAGATATAAAGTCTCTATCTTTTTTATAGTTGAGCAGTGTTCCGTGGTATACATACACTACAGTTTATTAATCCATTCATGGGTTGGTAGGCACTTAGGTTGTTTCCACATCTCAGTAATTTATTAGCCTCTTAAATTGGTTGAACTTTACTTTTCTTTCTTTCTTTATTTTATACTAATCTTAATCCCTCCCCCTACCTTGTTGTTAGTTTTACTTTCTATTATTTTAAACACTTCCTTTTAGCTTTTTTTTTTTTTTTTAATGAGACAGGCTCACTATGTCACCCTCAGTACAGTGCTGTGGCATCACAGCTCACAGCAACCTCCAACTCCTGGTTTATGCAATTCTCTTGCCTCAGCCTCCCAAGTAGCTGGGACTACAAGTGCCTTCCACAATGCCTGGCTATTTTTGGTTGCAGTTACCATTGTTGATTAGCTGGCCTAGGCTGGGTTTGAACCTGCCAGCCTCAGTGTATGTGGCTGGTGCCGTAACCATTGTGCTACAGGCACTGAGCCCTTTTAGCTCATTTTTCTAAGGTGATCATTTTAATCTTATGATTTATTATTACTCTCTCTTACTTTAGTCCTTCTCTTCTTGGGGCTTCAAATTTCCTGGTATCTTAAATTACTTGTTATTTTGCATTATCTTTGCTTATAATAATGTTTTACCAAGTTTTCTATTAAAGCCCAGTTTCAATGATTGACTCTTAGGTATGAATTATTCCTTGCCTCATTCTTACTTTATCTACTTCCAACTGATTATTCCTGATTCTTGGGTGTGTGCAGTTTTCATTTTAACTTGATGTTTTACTTGTCTTTTATGCCTCTTTTGCCTCATTTTTTCTTTTCTTATTCAAACAAACAATGTCTTCTATTTTTTTTTTTTTTTTTTTTTTACAAAGGAGAACTCAGGAAGCATGCTGACAAAGGGGACAATCAATCAGAAAGCTGACCTGCACTTACTTGGCAGGGGAGAACACAGTGTATTTTCTGTGCCTGGAACACTCCCTGGGAAGAGGGTTAGGGACCAGGCTGGGTCCAGCTGTTCTCCTTCACCTGGTTTCTTTTTGAGTAAAGAAAGAACGTCCAGTGAGGAAGTGAGACAAGTTGTGGGATCTTGGAGGCCAATGAGGATTCTGTTTTCTGCTTAAAGAGTTATTTTGCAATACTATCCATACATCTGTACCAAAAACATTACCATAGGCAATTTCTGCATAGACAACCATTTTTTGGCTTTCATTGTAAGTGAAGAAAGTTGAAGAGACCTAAGAACAAGGAGCTCCCCGAACTCGTCCCTCAAGGCTGATAGTGTGTTTTTAAGAAGCTAATGCAACGAAAGGAAAAGAAAGAAGGGGAAAAAAGAAAAGGAAATTTCAAGAGGTTTTTCTATCAACCTTCTTAATGTATGGCCTAAAAGAGAAAAGACAGTCAGCCGCCTAAGACAGGCTCAGATCCCTGACCCCAGTGCTCGCATGCACTGCCTCTCACCCCGCGAGGGGTAGCATTTTGCTCTCCAGGACATGTGGCAAGGTCTGGAGACATTTTGGTTGTCATAGCTTGGGAGGTGAAGGAGGTTGATACTGTCATCTACTACTGTCACCTAATAGATACAGCCAGGGTGCTGCCCAGCATCCTGGAATGCACAGGAGAGCCCCACACAGCAGAAAAGATCCAGCCCAGGATGCCAGCAGAGCTGCGGTGAGAAACCGGGCTGCGTGAGCGGCCCAGCCCGCTCCTTCCCAGCCTACACTCTCCATCATGTCTGTGGAAGGCTCTCCACAGCCACCCGCCTCGTCAGCTCTGTCCGCCGCGTCCCAGGTCATCTCCCTGGAGTCGTTTTTGTCCACATCTTCCCCAGACTGAAGGGTGGAGACCTCGATTTCCTCCTTTCCACATTCCCTTTCTTTCTCGTGAAGAACCCTTCTGTCAGTCAGCCTGAGGAAACTGGATTCCCTCACTAGCCTCTCAAAGCTGGATGCACTACACGTGTTCTCACTAGAGCTGGAGAAACCCGCACTGCTCCTGTCAACAAGTCATTTACCAGCAGCCAAGTCCGCAGCGCACACTCGGCCTCCTCAGGGCAGGGCGCCATCTGTCTAGAACCCGGAGGCTCCCTGGCCCTGCCCTCCTCCGCCAGCTCTGAGCATCCTGGGCGCTCGCTTCACTCACATGTTTGAGGTGAAGGAGGAAGGGAAGCAGACGTCTGCATGGAGGTGCAGGTGTGGTGATGAGGAAGGAGGGTCCTGAGTCAGACCACCCCAGTTCTGCCACACGCCGCCTATGAGACATGGCGTCTTCCTTTCCAGCCACGCTGAGTTTCCTCATTTATAAAGTGCGGATACTGTCAAGGGCTCGTGTGAGGATTACATGAGTCAGGATAAGGGGAGCACTTCGGACCGCGTACCGCACAAGGCGCTTCCCAGTAAAGGGTAAATATTATTAATGGGGAACAGAGCCTGAAGTGGTAGCCAAGACATGGAAGTTCTCATCACCAGTCCCACTTTGTATGTATGTCGGTATGACGACTGTGTTGCACACATGCTCAGCGTGGCCAAAGGTCACCTCTCTGCAAGGTTAAATAAAAAGCTAAACAAATTTCCCTTCCTTGCGAGGGTAATGCGACCGGCTCCACCCAGTTCTATCCCTGATTCCGTTTCCTCTTTCCTGTTGAACAGCGAGCACACTGTGGAGGATGCCCCCAGACCCGAGCACGCTGTGGAGGGCTCCCCCAGACCTGAGCACGCTGTGGAGGGCTCCCCCAGACCCGAGCACGCTGTGGAGGACTCCCCCGGTACCCAAGCACACTGTGGAGGACTCCCCCAGGCCCGAGCACGCTGTGGAGGACTCCCCCAGGCCCGAGCACGCTGTGGAGGACTCCCCCAGGCCCGAGCACACTGTGGAGGACTCCCTCAGACCTGAGCACGCTGTGGAGGACTCCCCCAGACCCGAGCACACTGTGGAGGACTCCCCCAGACCCGAGCACACTGTAGAGGACTACCACAGGGCGGAGCACAAGTCACGCGAGTACACCAGCCCTGTCGACAATGCCGTCGACTGCGACAGCCCCGGGCGG
>CAUYON010093738.1:0-21174 GCA_963573935.1 Arctocebus calabarensis | reverse complement strand
GTTTATGACAGTTTGAACTTTGTTATTTAATTTAATTCATTGCTTAATTACTGTTTTCCTATGAATGATTATACTGTGGTTAATAAGTTAGCCTAGCAGTATTCCCAGATAGTTTTTTGTTTGTTGGGAGATTGGGCTTTGTAGGGGGGGCAGAGTTAATACTTTGCATGAAATATCTTATTTTATAACAATGAAATTGCTTTCTCTTTTGTCTTGTGATTTTGTTTTGAGGTGAAATTTAAGTTTTTGTGTGAGTAGTACTATTATACCTATCTTGAGTGTCTTGCTTGTACTGTATCTTAATAAACTGTTTACTTGTTAAAAAAAAAAAAAGAGCATGGGTTCTTGGCTCAGCGCCCATGACACAGTGGTTACGGTATCAGCCTCATACACTGAGGCTGGTGGTTTCAAACCCGGCCCAGGCCTGCTAAACACTGATGACAACTGCAACAAAAAAATACCCGGGTGTTGTGGTAGGTGTCTGTAGTCCCAGTTACTTGGGAGGCTGAGGCAAGAGAATCGCTTAAGCCTAACAGTTTGAGGTTTCTGTGAGCTGTGATGCCATAGCACTCTACCAAGGGTGAGATAGTGAGACTGTCTCAAAAAAAAAAAAAAAAAGCATGGGTTTTTGGCAGAACACTAGGTGTTAAATTTCTAGTAGTTATATAATCTTTGCAAATTCTATAACCCTCTGTGCCTCAGTGTCCCCATCTGCAAGGTGTGAATAATAATAGCATGTTCCTCATGAGGTGAGCTGAAGATTATTTTTGTCAATCAATGTAAAGCATTCTATGTAATGTTTGCCACATAGGAAGCTCTTAAGAAAAGGTGATTATTAAAAAGCAACTGAGCTAGGCCTTGGACCAAGTTCTTGGGTCCAACTCTAGTTGTCTTCCTATCATCTGAGTTTGTCATATACTGTATGTAGAAAAGCAAGTTGAAATAAATTTCTTTTGAAATGCCCTTTTCAGGAGCATCTGAGGCTAGGGATGTCTTGTTTGGAATTTTACTTAACTCGTACCTGAAATACAAAGCAAGGATAAGAATTTAATGTTGCCACGTCTTATGAAATCACTGCATAGAATGTAATTTTGGCAGAGAGCATGATGAAGATCTTAGTAACAACACAGAAATTGTTCTTTTTCATTTTAACTTTTTCTCCAAAATTTCAGACCTTGAGGAAATAGAACAAAATCTTTTTGTTATGCCATATGCTGAGACTTACTATGTGTTCAAAGATCAAACTTTTCTTTCATTATTAGTTACTAAATATGATATCAGAGGCTACATCAATTATTTTTTACTTTTTATATCTCCTTTTGATTCTTTGCACAATGTATTATTCCAAGACCTGGATTAAATTAGTCAATATATATATTTTTCCATTTTAATTCATTTTTTATTAAGTCATTTGTACACAGATCGTATATACATATACACCATTATGGGATTCGTTGTGTTGATTATTGGTACAAATTGGAGTGCCTATATGCTACTAATCAACATAGCTTTCATCTCTTTTACCCAATTACAGCTTTAAGACATTTAAACAGAAGCCATCATCCTTCACGTCCTGGAACTTATAAATTGTTATGACTGTGATAATTTCCCCAGACATACTCAGATATAACAAATCAATATTACCTGTGTTTGTGAATAGGCTATTTCCTTTAAATAAAAGGCCTAATTGAGCAGATCCCTTTTTCTTCAAATTCCCGTGTTTGGAAAAATCTTAATCTTTGCCACCGTTTTTCAGTTTCTTGGAAGGAGAGAAGTGAGATTCCTTTCATAAAGGAACTTTGATCACTACTCTGTTCTCATTTTTTGTTTATTTGTTTGCAATCTCTGTAGCGTTATCTGCACACACATCTTCCCAACATTGGCCAAGTCTCCCCAGTGACAATATTTATTTTGAGGTTAATACTGATTTGGATAGCAGTCTTCATCTCTGACAAATGGGAAAATCTCACCTGGCAACCCTTCTACATTTCAAGCAGTTCTGAAAATGTTCCCAGAGATCTTTATAGACCACTTTTTAAAAACTGGGAGAATAGAGATGACCTTCTACTTTGGAATGTGATAAGGGTTGTAGCATGATAAGGTTGAATGAGCTACTCTTTAGAACTAGAAAAACTGGGTTAAAATCTCCAACCTGTTATGAACTGATTGATAGGGATGAATTTTTCATGCATCCTTAGTTTCAGTTTGCTTATCTGTGAAATGGACATACAAATACCTAAGTAATAAGATATTTTGAAGATTAAAAAGCTGCTACATATGCAGTTCACAGCCTGATTCAAAGCAGGGTGCTCAGTAGGTTCTTGGGTCTTTTGTTCCTTCCTAGTGGAGGTGCCACAAGAGCAACTAAGACTTCTATCAGAGGCACACAGACACATCTGGTCTGGCTTGAGCAATTGGGTTTTTTTTTTTTTTTTGAGACAGAGCCTCAAGCTGTCACCCTGGATAGAGTGCAATGGCATCACAGCACACAGCAACCACCAATTCCAGGGCACAAGCGTGTCTCATGTCTCCGCCTCCCAAGTAGCTGGGACTACAGGCCACAACGCCCGGCTGGTTTTTTTTTGGTTGCAGCCATCATTGTTGTTTGGCGGACCCGGACTGGATTCGAACCTGCCAGCTTAGGTGTACGTGGCTGGCACCTTAGCCCGCTGAGCCACAGGCGCCGAGCCAAGCAATTGGGTTTTTAAACAATTGTTAGGCATGTTATAAAGTTGGGAGATTTTATATATAAACTCTGGTTGGCTTTTCTTGGAGGAAAAAACGAGTAGATGGCATTACCTAAGGGCCCATCTTCACAGCCTCCTTTAGACAGCTGTGCATGTACCATTTTGCCACAGCTCCTGGCACAGCCTGAATTTCCCACTGGTTAGGCCCCAATACTTTCCATTATATGCCAGATTTCTGTGAGGATTTGTTTGACATCCCTGAAGTTCAAAACCCACTGTCATTGAAGTATATACCTGAAATTGTTCTGTGATTTGGAGTTAGGGAGACTTTCTAAGTCCCTTTATGGATAGAGGAGAAGGAAACCCATAATCTTCCAAAGATGGCCGTATTGTGCTACATCAAAATTTGAAACTTTTGTATGGCAAAAGACACAGTCATAATCAAAAGACAAATGATGGACTGGAAAAATAATTTGTCATAAAGAAAAAGGATCTTGACTACACAAGAAGGTTTTATCAACTGCTAGGAATAGCAAACAACCAGGAAAACATTGGGGGAAAAGATACGATAGGGCAAAGGCCGTGAAAGGCAATTTAAAGAAGAAACACAGATGGCTAATAAATACAGATAAACACAGGAAATCAACTGCACTGTTAACCATGGAAGGGTGAATTATGACAATAGTGAGAAACCAGTTTTTACTTAGTAAATTGGCAATAATGAAAAAGAGTGATAATATCTCACTCTGGTGGGAAATAGGTACTCTCATCTATTGCTGGGGGTATAAAAAGGTGCACTCTTTGGGGAAAATAATTTGCCTGTATCTAGTAAAATACATACAATTTCAATTTAGCAATCCCACTTTTGGGGTTATCCCAGATGAATAAAAGTCTACTATCTCAGGGTATATGTAAAAAATATTTTTTGCAGCATTACTTGTAATGGTAAACATAACAAATCGAAAAAAGCAAAAACAATTCAAATGCTCATGAACAGGGGAATGACTAAATTTTGAGGCATTCATCCTATAGATTATCAGGCAACAATGAGAAAGACTGTATTATAAACTGGAGGAATACCTGGGTAATTATGCAAAGTGAAAATAAACTATTGCAGGCTCCACGCCTGTGGCTTAAGCGGCTGAGGTGCCAGCCACATACACCTGAGCTGGCGGGTTCGAATCCAGCCTGGGTCTGTCAAACAACAATGACGGCTGCAACCAAAAAAATAGCCAGGTATTGTGGTAGGCACTAGTAATCCCAGCTACTTGGGAGACTGAGGCAGGAGAATTGCTTGAGCCCAGGAGTTGGAGGTTGCTGTGAGCTGTGATGCCATAGCACTCTGCCCAGGGTGACAGCTTGAGGCTCTGTCTCAAAAAGGAAAATACATTATTGCAGAATACATTATCTACATCAGGAGGCTGAGGCAAGAGAATTGCCTAAGCCCAGGAGTTGGAGTTTGTTGTGAGCTGTGTGATGCCACCGCACTCTACTGCGGGCTATAGACTGAGACTCTGTCTTTTTTTTTTTTTTTTTTTGTAGAAACAGACTCTCACTTTATCACCCTTGGCAGAGTGCTGTGGCGTCACACAGCTCATAGCAACCTCCAACTCCTGGGCTTGCCTCAGCCTCCCAAGTAGCTGGGACTACAGGTGCCCGCCACAATGCCAGGCTATTTTTCTCTTTTTGCAGTTTGGCCGAGGCTGGATTTGAACCCACCACCTTCGGTATATGGGGCCGGTGCCCTACGCGATGAGCCACAGGTGCTGCCCTGAGACTCTGTCTTTATCAAAAAACAAAACAAAACAAAACACAAAACTCTAGAATCAACATATATGTCTGTCTTTCTGTAAGCACAAGAGGCATGTAAATATGGGTGAGAGACTCTATTGGAACAGAGGCAGTATTGAAGGGGGATTGTTAAAGTCTGAAAGCATGTTAGTTTTTTAAATAATTACATCTTGACATTATTTTACACATAGCATACATTACTTACATAATAAAAAATCAAATAATAAAACATTAAAAATGTTTTTCTTTAGCAGTGGCCAATGTACACATTTACTCTCTCAAAGCCCCTTGTTCTGGAAGAGGCATAATGATAGAATGGCCTTGAGGCACAGCAAGAAGCCATTTGTCTTCTTTAGGGATTGAATCTTTGACCTTGGTTTCAATAGCACAAAATTCCAACTGAAAAAAAATCCTATTTATACGTTATGATAGCAAACTCAGAAACTTCTTGCAAATATGCACTGACACAAGATCATCTTAATTAACTATAATTTAATTATTATGTTAGCTTTTAATGCATAAAAAGTTACGATATTGCTGGTCATGGTGGCATGTACTTGTAGTCTCAGCTACTTGGGAGGCTGAGGCAGGAGGAGCATTTCAGCTCAGTAGTTTGAGACCAGCCTGTGCAAAATGATGAGGCCTGTCTCTTTAAAAAAAATTATGATACATGAATTTTAATTGAGTGTGAAGCTAAAACTATAAAGTCTCAGCTTCAAATATGTAATAAATGTTATTGCCCTTTTAAAAAAATTGATTTACCCCATGTTCTTTAAAATGTGAGTTTGATGTCATTTAAGCCATATCTGCTCTTGTCACAACTGCCTATAGATTTCAGATTAGTGAAGTTTTTGAAATATGACTCTCCTTACACAAAGGAATCCACAGCACTTGGCATAAAGATTCTAATCTTTGGCTTCCTGTGGTAAGATTTACAACTGTGACCTTAGGCTCTATTTCTTTTGGAGTGTAGTCACTTTAAGTTACCAGTGATGATTGCTTCGAGTTAGTAGGTCAGCGTGAATTGCCTAATATAATGTCAGATTCGTGCTTCCCAAGGGCTGGGCGGTATTAGAGAAACGAAGCAAAGTGAATTTTAATGTCTGCAGAGGCAGTGCTCTGATATATGAGCCACCTCAGCAGCAATGAATTTCCATGGCAGGAGTTTTCAACACCACTTCCTAACCTCTTTCGTGTTCCCCATCTTTTAATTCATGGAATATTATGAGATCACTTTTAATGAGGTGAGATAATCCGCAACTAGTTGGTAAAGAGATGCAAAGAAATACTTACAAGATACAGAGCTATCAGAGGGCCAACCTTTTCCTAAGATGATAAAGAAAGAGTTGAATGAGAGACTCAGTAAAGCTGAAGCAATACCCTCTAGTTTGGGTAACTCACCATGACTTACCCGTTGAACCAGAGCCTTCCTTTCAGGTCAATTCAAAAGTGAATATTTTGTTTGTGTAAGATTCATAGTTATATCCGGTGGTAAGTAAGAAAGGCAGTTTAAGAGTCTGTTTTTCACTATTCAGCCATTGTTTTCACTGGAGGAAGTCACATACACAGTACATGAATAAATATGTTCTTAACACTAGATGGCACTCAAGGGTTGCTTTTCTACTATGCTCCCAGGTCTTTCACCATTAATTACCTCCTTTAAAAAGAGCAAACATGCTATTTAAACAAAGGGTCCCTGTAGTTGCTCTGTAGTTCTGTTTTTATATTTATAGTCATGCAATCAATATGTTGGAAGAGTAATTAATTTTTAACCTCAATCTATGGGGAGATCAAATGTTAGTGGAGTTAATGGATGGAACAGTCTTCATTATGCAAAAGTAACACTAATGATGAGGGTTGGAAACAATTGTGCCATCAAACGCAATCGTAAAGCAACAGTGCCACATGATCGTGGGATGCTGACCTCTTGGCATTCCTTCAATGTGGCCGTAGTTTCTGTTTGAGTCATCTAGACTGTCTGCGTGATTGAAATCGTCTCCTAACTGATCTTTTACGGTATTTCCTTTTCCAATCAATGCTGTTGGAGTTATTATCCCAAACGGTAGTTCTGATTTTGTTGCCTCTCTGTTTTGAAAGCCTTTCCTTATTCCTTTTAATTCACCTTAGTGGATACTAAAGGGCCTTGGTGATTGGAGCCCTCTCTGGGCTGCTAGAGCACATGTCCTAGCAGCAGGGGGGTTGTGTGACCCTTCAACAACATTTTTGCAGTCTGTGTACTAGACTGTGTGCTGTGTTCTTCCAAGAGAGATAATGCTCCCATGAAGTGGCAGTTTTACTTTATATCCATGGCACAGAGAACCCTGATGGGGGCTCGGCTAGCTCCCAAGATGGGGGTGAGCTGGCATGGCCAGAGCTGAGGGGCCGAAAGCCAAAAAGAGCAAAGGACTCCCCTTCTTTTATCTTGACTGTATTTTCCTACCACCCTATCCCATCCTTGGATTTCCCATATCATGAGAAAATAAGAAAGATCCTAGGTTATACGTATGGGACGCTCACACTCAGCTGTACTCCAAGGCCCATTGTCAACAGGCATATTACAATTTCCCCCTAAATGTTACTCTCTTGTTCCTTAACATTTTTGTGTTTTTCTGACTTCTGTGAAGACACAGTTCAGTCCAGGGCGAATGTTCTTTTCCTGCCCATCCATCTAGGTCAAACTTAGATGTATCTTCTTTCAGATAATCTTCTCCAACTCCTACTGCTGTAATGAATCTCTTTCTATGCTGAACTCCCACATTTATTAATGTGTATGCCTACTACAATAAACTAACCAGTTTGGATTGGTATCTTTATTTTTCTTTCCTAATAAAAGTATAAAATTGTGAAGATTTGTAAATCATTTTATCTCTTTCATTGCCTGACCAAATATCGCATGCAATACAGATAATCTGTAAGTGCTGAATTTACTAAAATTGGGTAAGATAAACCTTGATCAGAGTACTCAGGTTGGGTGAATTTTTTAAATGAAGGGGGTGCAAATATTTCAGTGTCACGAATACACTGTGTAATGCTGAAGTTAGGACTTTCTGTGCACTGATCACCTGGACAGGGTCCATTGCCCCTGGTAGGTAAGTTTTCATCCATTACCCTTCTCCTGCCTATAGTTTCCCCTATAGCCCCTGGCTGACCATCCCCCAACCTGTTTAGTGTAAGAGAATCAAATCCATCTCCCGTAAGCCAATGTTGTTTGGGGGTTTTCTGAACCTAATCTTGATTAATTACAAAGTCTAGATTATTTGAGCGTCATTACGTATTTTTGGTTTTAGGGATTTTTCTCTAATGATGATAACAATACTAAAGTCTGTCATCGAAGTGTAAACAGAGTTCAAGTGTTTCAAGGGAACATGCAAATGCAGCATGCACAATTCTCCCCTTTAAAGTAGAAGACAATCTTGGATACAATTTGTGTTAATTTACTGATGCAAATTCTGGAACAATTTGAATGCAGAGAAGTTTTTCAGAACAGAAGAGACATCATTTGGGATATATAATGATTTGCTACTGCTGTGGTTTTGCTCACCCATTACAATCAGTTGGGGCCTAGATCAATTGAGCTAAAAAAAAAAAGTGAGTTAAAAAAATAGCTTAAAAAACTATGGTGTTCCTTAGAGTATACAGTGGCTCAATTCTCTCTCTCTCTCTTTTTTTTAAAATAATTTTATTAAATCATAATTGTATACATTGGGGCAATCATAGGGCAGAATGTGCTTCATATACAATCAGAAATATTTTGATCGTACTGTTAGAGATCAGTTCTCTTTTTACAGAGCCAGAGATCAGTTATATTTGCATGGTGGGAATGAGGAAGGGGAGTATTGAAATAAAAAAGGAAGAAATGAACATTTGTTGAGTATCTTTAGCAGGCTTGTAGCAGATGCATTTTGCAATGCAGTAAGTAACCTCTTCTTTTTTTAAAATTTATTTTTTATTATTAAATCATAATTGTGTACATTATGCAGTCATGGGGCACAACGTGCTGACTTCATAGACAATCTGAAATATTTTCATCAAACTGTTTAACATAGCCTTCATGGCCTTTTAATCACTATATAAAGACATTTGTATTCTACATTTAGTAAGTTTTGCCTGTACCCTTCTAAGATGCACCGTAGGTGTGGCCCCATCAATTACCCTCCCTCCACCCCAACCTCTCCCCTCCCCTTCCCTCCCTTACCCCTTTCCCCATATTCTTGTGCTATAGTTGGGTTATAATCTTCATATGAAACCTATAAATTAGCTTCATAGTAGGGCTGAGTACATTGGCTACTTTTTCTTCCATTCTTGAGATACTTTGCTAAGAAGAACATGTTCCAGCTCCATCCATGCAAACATGAAAGAGGTTAAGTCTCCATCTTTCTTTAAGTCTACATAGTATTCCATGGTATACATGTACCACAATTTATTAATCCATTCATGTGTCGATGGGCACTTGTGCTTCTTCCACCACTTAGCAATTATAAATTGGGCTGCAATAAACATTCTGGTACAGATATTTTTATTATGATGTGATTTTTGGTCTTCTGGATATATACCCAGTAAAGGAATTATAGGATCGAATGGTAGGTCTATTTTTAGATCTCTAAGTATTCTCCAAACATCCTTCCCAAAGGAATATATTAATTTGCATTCCCACTGGCAACATGGAAGTGTTCCCTTTTCTCCACATCCACGCCAGCAAGGTAACCCCTTCTTAACCTCACCTTGGCTCTCTCTGGCCTTCTTTCTCTAGGTGGTCTCTGTCTGGTTCCATGGCTTCACACCACCCAATGCTGAAAGTTCTGATGTTTATCTATCTTCTTTGTTTTTTTCCCTTCTTTCCTCCCTCCTTTCATTTCATTTCTTTTTTTCCTTTCATTTTTTCTTCCTTCCTCCTTCCTGTCTCCCTCCTTTCCTTTACTTTCCCCTCTCTTCCTTCCCTTCTTTTTTTCTTTTCTTTCTTTCTTTCTTTCTTTTTTTTTTTGAGGCAGAGTCTCAAGCTGTCACTCTGGATAGAGTGCTGTGGCATCATAATTCACAGCAACCTCAAAGTCTTGGGGTCAAGTGATCCTCTTGCCGGAGATTTTCTATTTTTAGTAGAGATGAGATGGCTGGTGTCAAGCTCAAGCAATCTATCTGCCTTGGCATCCCAGAGAGCTAGGATTACAGGCATGAGCCACTGCACCACTATTCCGTCCTCTCTTCCTCTTTCCCTCCCTCTCTCCCTCCCTCCCTCCCTCCCTCCCTCCCTCTCTTCCTTCCTTCCTTCCTCTTCTTTCTCTTCTTTCTCTCTGCTTTGGAATAAGTGCCTGTTGTGGGCAACAATCTTGGCTAGTTAATTGATTAATTATATACTCTCCATTAATTGAGTGTCATAACTTTTTTTTTTTTTTTTTGGTTTTAGGGACTTTCTCTAATTATGATAATGATCATAAAATCCTTCATCTAAGTTAAGGTGTTTTAAGGAAACATAAATGCAATTGGATAAGATAAAACTTGATCAAATCTGTTCTTTCCATAGAAGAGCATCTATTACATAGAAGGCTCCGAATAACATTTTTATTTAATTTTATTATTTATTTATTTATTTACTTTTTTTTTGAGGCAAAATCTCACTATGTCACCCTTGGTAGAATGCCGTGGTGTCACAGCTCACAGCAACCTCAAACTCCTGGGCTTAAGTGATTCTCTTGCCTCAGCCTCCCAAGTAACTGGGACTACAGGCGCCCACCCAGGCAAAAATGCCGGGCTATTTTTGTTGATGTTGTTGTAGTTGTCATCGTTGTTTGGCAGGCCCTGCCTGGGTTCGAACCCTCCAGCTCTAGTGTACGTGGTCAGCACCTTAGTCACTGAGCTACAGGTGCTGAGCCTGAATAATATTTTTAAATTTAATAAATGAAAATCCAAATTTGTCTGTGGCTAAATGGTGAGTAGGTGGCAGAGCTGGGATGGGAACCTAGCTCTGTCTTACTTCAAATGTTTGTTCCTTCCTTACAATGTCTCCCTACCAGTCAACAGGACTTAGAGTTCTCTGGTCTTAATGAAAGAGCAATTTTAGTTAAATAAAGTAAAGAATTTCAGTAATGATTTGGTTAATTTGTGTTCCCTCTCAATAATTTTACCTGAACTCCACAGTTAACCACACATTTTTTATTTGAATTATTTAAATATTGCCTCGACTCTCACTGCGTTTTTTGGCTCTCGTTTATTATTCTTTCTATGTATGAAGAACCATTTCCTTTTAAAAATAATGTTGTCCATACCCTTATGAACTAGTTAATTTTCTTTCCAACATTTTCTTTTGGGATATGTAGATATGACCTAATAGTCACGGCAATAATGCTGTTGTTTCAAAGGGTAAAG
Organism: Arctocebus calabarensis; assembly: GCA_963573935.1. Classification (NCBI taxonomy): domain Eukaryota; kingdom Metazoa; phylum Chordata; class Mammalia; order Primates; family Lorisidae; genus Arctocebus; species Arctocebus calabarensis. The sequence continues at coordinate 10,336 of CAUYON010093738.1, read as the reverse complement.
ACCTTTCTTCTTATAAAAAATTGAATGTGAAGAAAAAAAAAATCACCTCATATAGTGTGAAAATGCCTGTTTTTCTTGGTAATATTTCATTTCCTTAGCAAGACTATTTTCTTCTGCTTTCCATTGTCAGCAGACAAAAAAGATACAATTAAATCAAGGAAACCTGGCAGCGCCGATTTTGGAAAATAAAGGGAATTCAGTTTCTGATTTGAACAAAGAGCAATTTGTTATGTTGGAAAAACACTGCTCTGATGAGATTCAAACTCAATATGTCTCATGTTAGCACAGGATCTACATTTGTGTTTATCTTTGAGAAGGGGCAGCGATTTTACCCCCAAACTTTGAACTCCAAAGAGGACGTGGAATTGTTTAAGGATCAGCTAGCAATGAGCACCCTGCAGGCTTGAACAGAGGCCTGGGGCCAGATTTGCTGCCTTGTGTAGCCTTGAGCCCATTGATTCTGAGTACACATTTGTGTAAACAACTCCAGCAATTATGTTGGAGCAAATGAAATGCTAGTCTTGGTTAGAGTAAATTTTATGAATCGAAGAATTTCTGAGGAGACTTGCAAAGTAAAACATTATATTTTGATAAACCTAACAACCATAAAAAACTTTATGCTTGTATAAAAACATCATAACATTTCATGTTTACAGCCAACACTGTCAGGTATAAAAATATCACTTGGAACGATTAGGTTCCATGGAAGGCCTTGCAGGTAGTAAAGTCAGACTGGATTAGGATCGGGTCCTTCATAATAGGTTAGTACTGTTAACAGGATGAAGGAAACCAGTATCCATGTTCCTGAATTTTGCCTTCACACTCTTCTGAACTCTGTCAAACTTTAGACCTATTTGGAGTTATCGACAGTCCTCGGGTTACAGATGACTCGACTTACGACCACCATACTTACAGAAGGGCTCCCAAGGCTCCCCCATAAGGACAATTTATAATTAAATGACTAAATTATGGGAAAGTTTTGAGACAGACTGGGTTATGGTCCATTATTTCCCAGAAACACAGTCAACAGCATCCTTCCTGATTCACCTGAGCAGGTTTCAAATGGCTCAGCTTATTGGTGTCGCTGGGAGGGCTTCATTTGTTGCTGTCTGCATAGATTTTACATTGCTTAAATGTTGAGTATCTCAAAACTTTCATGATGACCCACATGTAATTCAAGAATTAGTTTCTTCTGTGCCTGTAGACAAAGATGCATGGTACAAATGGCTTTATGCCAGCAGCTGGTCTCATTGTTTATATGGCTGCCTATGTATAGTATCACTTTGCTCTTCACTTTTTTATTCCTTCTTGTGAGTCTGTGTTTACCCTTATGATCCTGTCTCCAAAGCAGAAGTCCACTGCAAGTCCAGGTGAGCCTGCAGAGAAAAGAAAGGTGATTACAATAGAAGTAACAGTTGTAATAATTAAGCATTCAGAGAAAGGCCAATATTCATTGGGACAGTGTTAGGTAGCCATTCCTCAACTACTGGAACAGTTATAAACTATCAGCAAAGTGAGAATAGTCGAATGTGTGAAAGGCAGTGCTCCAATGAAGGCATCAATTATTGTTAAGCAGCGTGGTGGATTAAATATTGAAATGGAAAGGTTATCATTGATTTGGTTAAAAGATCAAAATAAGCATGACATTACTATTAGACTAGGAATTGAAAGAAAGAATTACAAAGTTATAAAAATTTCTGTAAATTATTATTGTAATTCAGGGGCATTATCATTACTATTATTACAGTCTCACATTGAATTATTATTACCACAAATGAGCCATTATGCTATTGTTATTATTAGTATTACCATATATGTCCTATTCATCAGGGATCTGAGTTACATACAAATTCGACCTAGAAACATTCTTGGGAATGTAACTTGTTCATAACCTGGGAACTACCTATAATTTTAGTGGAGTCTTCTACATTGATTCTTTCATGGAGTAAGGCAAGGTCTCCAGAAACAATGACTGCCACTTACTGTGACCTTTGCATACATCGTTTCATTCAATCTTTGCACGATCTCATGAGGAAGCCACTATTAGAGTTTTTGTTTTATAGATCTGGAAATTGAGGCTTAGGAGGGTTAAGCAATTTGTCTAAAATCACACTTCTGGAAAGTGGTAGAAATGACTCAGACTTAGCATGTCTGATTCCCAAGGGTGCCCACCTAGCCTCTGGGTGGTGGAAGCTGCCAAGCAGAGAGGGAGGGGTGGGCAGGCCTGCAAGGCAGGTCACTGGAGGCCAAATTAGACTGGATTAAGTCAGTAATATGATGTTAGGCGATTCAGGTTTCCACATGTGGGTCTTTATGTAACAGTCAAAATTAGATTGGGCGTGCATCTGCCAAAAGGACAGTTGGAGGGAAGGAAAGCAGCTTGCTCCAGTAAACAGTTCATCTCTGTGATGTAGGTTGGCCACACGTAAGTAGAGACCCAGTCAGGGAAAAGATGTCAGTCAGCTGAGATTCTGAAATAATCCCTCACAGAACAATGCCTATCAGAAATGGGTGATTTATTTTTATTACCTAAATTTAAAACCTTTTATAACTTCCAAGCAGTCTGGAAATTTCCATCATAAACTTCGATTAAAAAAAGAACTAGAATTTTAGAAAAGTATAATACTTTGCTGATTTTTAAAATATCTATGTTTAACAAGTAAATCTGCTTCTGCAATTTCTTTTTTTTTTTTCTGAGACAGAGCCTCAAGCTGTCACCCTGGGTAGAGCACTGTGGCATCACAGCTCACAGCAACCTCTGACTCCTGGGCTTAAGTGATTCTCTTGCTTAGCCTCCCAAGTAGCTGGGACTACAGGCGCCTGTCACAACACCCAGCTATTTTTTGGTTGTAGCTGTCATTGTTGTTTGACAGGCCCTGGCTGGATTTGTACCTACCAGGTCTGGTTTATGTGGCTGGCGCCTTAGCTGCTTTAGCTACAGGTGCTGAGCCATGCAATTTCTTATTACGAGAAAATAATTTCAATCTCCCCTCCATGTAAATAAATGTTGAACAAAAATAAATAAATAAATAAATAAATAAATAAATAAATAAATAAATTGATTTGAAGGACCAGTGGAGTGTGTAGTGTGGTTCAAATTTGCTTGGTCTAGCCCTGTTTTATACAGCTTGTATTCTCATATTTCTGGTGGGAGTTCAAAGTCACAGAGGGAGGGAAACAATTTTTTGATTGGGGACAGCATGCTGAATAATAGTTTCTTCAGTAAGATAAAAGCTACCATCCATTTTAGTTTAGACCCAAGGCGGGATGGAATATTGTTGGAAGAATATACATGAGTGTTAATATCAGTTACTTGTATGGAGTGGGGATGAAAGATGAAAGATGAGAAAGTAGTCAGAGGGTATCTCCTGTCCCCTTTACATCTTTCTGTCCAGTTTAAAAGTTTTCCATGAAGATATATTTTGTAATGAAAATAGAACAAAAGAACATAAAGAATTGAGGTCCACTCCATCTAGGGGTGGGCACAGGTTCTTGAGCAGGAAAGTGACATAATCAGATACATTAGATAATTTGGGTAACTGTTTTTAGGTTATAAGGAAGAGGCAATATATAGAGAGTAGAATCAAGAGGTCAGCTATTAGAATAATCTTGATATAAGATGTTGAGTAAGAACTTCTAAGCAAGTATAAATTGGAGATAGTATTCGAAAGCCCACATGGAGGCTCCACATTTTCTTCAAATCAGAGTATTTAAAATAAAATGATTCAAGGTAAACAATTTTTGGAACTTCAATATGCCTTTGCTAGAAGGAGTTACATTGTTATTAACAGGTTTATTCTCTGTCTATATATATATATATATATATATATATATATTTTTTTTTTTTTTTTTTTTGAGACAGAGCCTCAAGCTGTCACCTTGGATAGAGTGCCATGGCATCACAGCTCACAGCAACCTCCAATTCCTGGGCTCAAGCCAGTCTCTTGCCTCTGCCTCCCAAGTAGCTGAGACCACAGGCACCTGCCACAATGCCCGGACATTTTTTGGTTGCAGCCGTCGTTGTTTGGCAGGCCCGGGCTGGATTCGAACCCACCAGCTCAGGTGTATGTGGCTGGCGCCTCAGCCCGCTGAGGCACAGGCGCTAAGCCAATGTATTGTTTTATATATTGAACGTATCATCAGCATAAAAATACGAGACAGATATATAAAAGAAAATAATGATAAAGGACATGTATTTTCTGAATCACAGCTAAATAAAATAAATAAAATCAGCACATGACATATCTTTGCATTAGCTTTTTTTTTCTTGTCAATCAACCAGACTGGATGGTGGCAGCCCTGATTTTTTACTTTCTGTCACTATAAGCATTCGTTTACTAAACCAGCATTTCATTAAGCAAGACTAATTCTTGAGAGCATTACCTTAGCCCATTAGCTTTCAGGCAGTCATTAATTCCTATGACATATCCTGGGATGAGATCATTATTGTTATCATTATTATTTTTATCCATTAAAAATCATTTTCGGAAAACATACCTATACACTTTTACCACTGGATATCTTCTTTCTGAAACACATTTTTTAGTATCTTTTGACAGTGATTTGATGATTCTTTGTGGGGATGTTCCCATAGGTCTTTTGGTGACCACAGAAGCTAATTTAAATCCTCTATGTTGGATTCTCACAGCTTAACAAAAAATTGGAAACAGCTTTACCATGGTATCAAGCTAGGATATTTGGGTTTCTATGCAATTTTTCTTTACTGGGACTTTGGAAATCATTTCTTTCTTCTTTTTTTTTTTTTTTTGCAGTTTTTTTTTTTGTATTTTTGGTTGGGGCTGGGTTTGAACCCGCCACCTCCGGTATATGGGCCTGGCGTCCTACTCACTGAGCTACAGGTGCCACCCTGGAAATCATTTCTAATGACCATGGGACTGACTTCAGAAGTGTGGGCTCTATGGGCAGGATTTCACAAAGGCTCTGACTTCAGCATTTCTTGTTTATAAGAATTGTTGCCACTGATGAATATGATGGTTGTTTAGTTCCAGTTCTACAAAAGGAAAGCCCTGGCTTGACTATAATGGAAAGAGCAGATGTCACAGGGACAAACGTGGCAAACGTCAACTGAGAGCTTGCTGTCCGAGAGCCGTCTGTCTGATACTGCCTGACACTCCTAGAATTAGAGACAGGGAGCAGAAAACTCATAGAGCAACTGTGAAAATTATAATCAACCAGCAAAAGGTACATGAAATATGGCGCTTGAAAATTTCAGGCTGCCAACAAAAATAAGAACTGGTGTTACAGAGCCCATAGACCATAAATGAGGAACACAAATGGTTTGGGGAGCCAGAGCTGAAAAACAGTTCTGACATGTTTGGATGCCAAAGATTTTTAAAGTTGATCTCTTTTGGCCTGGTAAGATTTTATGCATTTTTGTCGTTCCAGCCGAGAGGTCTAAGGATTAGTGGATGTTTTCTGCCAGCCTGGAACTCATGTGGTGAAAAGAATGTACTCATGTGACAGTGGAAAAGTGAATACACAAAGACAAAGGGCTTCTTTTTAAGAAAGGGATACAAATTAATTCTAATTGTGATCTGGGTGTAGTGCTTCAGAATAATGTTAAATTAGTACTTAATTTAAATTAGAAATTTGTCTGTGCATTCTGCATAGGACTGTTTCCTCCCAGAGTTGCTTCTCGGATGGTACCTGGTTTTCAGTAGACTTGACCAGCTCGGGTTTAACTATCCAGGAGAATAGGACCTGAATCCTATTCTAAATTGGCCCCTATGAGGAACTAGCCCTGTATTAAGGTAATAATAATAATAAAGGACTAGTATCTATTTGAAAATTTGAATGCTAATTTTATATGGACAAATAACGAATTCATATCTGCTTAAAAAAAAAAACCTGTACTATTTATTGATAAGAAAGCCACATTCATCTAAACAGCTCAGAAAATGGAAAAAACAAGAAGAGAGACATTTTTTCTGTTTCCAGTATTTGTTAAATATTTGCCTCGAAGCCAACTAAGTATTAGTTGGATGACAAGATAGTAAGTCCTATTAATGATGGACTTTTCATTACTGTAGATATGCTTTTGCAATTTTCCTAGATTTCTGCTCCAGGGTCACATGGTAAGTCAATAGTAGTTATAAACCTCTCAGCGTTGTGATCAATATCTTTGGCTGACGTAATCTAGACCTCTGGTATAATTTACAACAAAGGACAGTTTGGGCAAGCCTCTGTTTTATTACCTTCAATTCACCAACTGAAATGAAATATTTCACCAGTCAGTTGATGACTGAAATTCTTTCCAATTTTTTGATACTGAATTGAAATGGTCCTAAAGAAAAATCTCAAGTATGAAGAGTAAAAACAGCAATAAGCATTTTTTCCTTTGGGGCATAATGCCTGCATACCTCTGTACGTGTCGAAATTATCTAACGTGCCGTGAGAGTGAATCATGTGTGTCCGTGCAGCTACCTGTGTGTGTCTAGTTATCCAGATGGATGAGAAGGTTCACGAAGTAGTCCTTCTATTCCCAATACATGTAGCATATAACTAAAACAGTAATGTATGTAGGCCACCTTTATCTGAGCCTGAATAATCACTAACCATCTTTTTGAGCAAAATAAGGAACAATAATAATCTCTAAACACCAATACTGAAATCTGTGACTCCTATCGTTGCACCTTCACGCAACATTCCTGTAACTTACATGGATTATTCTTTTCCATATCTGTTGTGTATTCTAGACACAAAAGCTAAAAAAGGAAAAAGGAAATCAGTCATTGGGGACGTGATTAAAGAATGAGTTGGGGAGTTCCTAGAAAGAAGGGATGGAGGTTTCCTGCAGGTGTCCTGCACAGGGGAAAGGTGAACTGTCTTGCCACCCTCTCAGTCCCCACCCCGTCTTATCATGCTCAGGGAAAGATGAAACCAAAGCAGGTGTGAGGTGAAGCATGGCTAAGGATTTGGATTTAAATACCTATAACATCTCTTTCAGGTCTTGTTTCCCTTTTAGCCAACCACAGGCTACCCTTAATGTGAGCCCAAGACTAAAGGTAATAATCCATGTATTGAGCTACTATGGTGGTCCAGGTGCCTTTACATACTCTTTGTAGTTCTCAAACAACTTGGTGAAGTAAGCAGGATTAACCTATCTGTTAACCTATCAGACAGAGGAAAACACGGGTTTAGAGAGGTTTGACAGGTTGCCCAACTTGAGTCAGAACTCAGTCTAGTTGCTCAACAGCCTATATTTTTTGTGTGTTTAAACCATGATGCCTCTGTGGGACAATTTACAGATCTCAAAAAGTCCTAATTCTAATACTGACTAATCATGTTGTTGTGTCTAGTTCACGCAATTCTTTGGGGAGAAGGGACTGCTTATTTTTACATCCCTGTTACCCAGTACAGTGCCCCCCATACATGGATGCTCAGTAAATATTTGTTGAGTTAAAAATAAAATGCTAATCAATTTCTTTTATAGATTCTAACTTGTTTCCCGAACTAAATTGGGTAGTTTAACAATGCAAGGGTCAGCATTTGATGTGTTTATACTGGTTTTACATCCCCTTCCCATATTATTTAAAGGATGGAATCCTCTGTGTAGGTCAGAGATAGTGAAAATAAAATTGATGCCTACATTGTGAAGTGAAAAATCCTGTGGTAATTAAAAATTCAAGCACAACTTTGCAAAGGGGTATGTTTTTATTTCCCTTTCCCCGGAAAGGTCTGCTCGCTCCATATCACTGTTTTCCAAACACCATGGGACCTACATAGGCAATAACTTTGTCCATGGCGATTTAAAGTGATTGATTGAAGATAAGAAAATGCTGTTTCAATTAGGCAATTATTTGAGAATCAACTGAGTGCCAGAAATCAGGGATATAACGATGACAGGTTCTCATCTTACAGGGCTGAGTCCAGACTGAACTTTCTAAGGCAATTGTTCTCAATCTTCCTAAGGCCATGGCCCTTTAATCCAGTTCCTGTGGGTTGCGACCCACAGCTTGAGAACCGCTCTCCTAAGGGAATGTATGTACCTTGTGGGGAGAGACTTTGGCTCTGTACAGGAATTGAATTATCTCCCAATAAAGAATCATGGTATTTTGTAGGCATTGTTTTAAACTTAGGTCTTTTAAAAATCAGATTTCCTCAAGTGTCATAATTCTTGGATAAATGGAACATTAACTTTGAATTCCTTTCCCACTATAAACCCATACATGGGGAGACACTGAAGGTATTTTCTTTGGTCCCTGGGGATTTCTGAGGGGTAGGCACCTGTGTAGGTGGAAAGAGTAGTTTTGAGGGGGCAAGAAGGTCTCTCCCTCCATCTGTGCTAATGCAGGGGGCCAGGTCTCCACCGTCCTATTTTCTAGTCTAAGGGATACACCTTGATGGAGAGGAATACCATGCCAAAATAGTAACCGGGTGCTCTAGCCATTGAAAGATTGTCAGAAAAATATAGGTAATTCAGCATCTCAGAGAAAACCACCCTTAGAAAGACAGAGACTTGCTGAGATTCAGGGATGCAAGTTCTTTTAGCTGTTACCTGGGCATAAGCTTGACTGAGCGCTCCTCTATGGAGGAGCTTAGTGCAGCCAGGTGAAATCAATCTTAGGCTTCCTCTGTCATTATGTAAACGGAGTAGATAATCAAGTATGACTAGCAGTAATCAACTCTCTGTACACAAGATGTTACATGACTTTATTTTAATAGTATGATTTATCAGAACAATAGCTATTAACATACAAAGTACCATTCAGCTCAACTGCAGCTATAGGCAGTGACAAGTATCTAATTCCTAGAAGAATCATTACTCCCTCAATCTGTTCAAACACGTTAACCTAAGGACAACTTTATAAACAGCAAACCTGACTTTCACACTGCCGTGTTTTCCAGCATTTATATACAGGTGTGCAGTCCCGCTGGTGGGTTGTTTCCGCAAGCTCTTTCTGATCTCCATGCTTTCATTCTCCTGATCTCGGGAGAGACTTTTATTTCTTTCTGCAGCACAGAATTTTTTTTTTTTTTGTCATCACCACTTACAATACTCTGTAAATTAGTTATTATTTTTTACATTCATGAAATAGTAATATTTAAACTGAAATATTTCTTTAGTACAATTCCTTGTGTCTTTTGGCGAGTCTCACCATTGTCAAAAAAGCTTTTGGTTGTAATCATTTTCCTGCAACAACAGCCAAACTCAACTATTGAGTTTCAGTGTGACATACTCCCTTCTTGCTTGCCGTGTTAACCTTTGGCTCCAAGTCCTGGTGATGTAATGAGGGTGGGGTGTACTGGCAATCGGTACACTTCCTTATCACAATTTACAACCATTGAAAGTCATGTGGGTATTAATCTTCGTCTGACATACCTTTTCTGAAATGTTCACAGTGCAGAACTTTTTGTAGCCTAACAAAATTTTTCTTATATCATTAAAAATAAACATTTTTATAAAAATATAATACTTTAAATGTTGACATCGACAAAACTGGTTAGAGTAACTAACGCCACATGCTCTATACAGTAGTAAGCACAAAATTCCACCAAACAAAATAGCATGTAAGTCCTGCCCGGAGTAGCTGTTCATCCAGGTGAAATAGCCAGAGTTTTCATTGGCTTTTTTTTCCTAAGATATGTTTCACTCAAAACAAAACACGTCATAATGCCAAATGGGACTCCCCAAAAGTTGTCTCCAATTGTGAGCTGTGAAGCTGTCACCTGAGAAAAAGGCTAATATTGCCAATCTATTGATCCTTTCTCTGCTCAGCTTATGAGCTGTGATTCGAATCAATGGACCCTTTAGTAAAATGTATTCTGCTTTAAAAACATGCTGAGTTACCTTTAAAACTATTGATCATCACAAATTACTTGTTTTATTTTCAGAGTTATCAATAAAAAAAATACAGACAAAACATTTACATATCCATATTCACCATTAGCTCAGAGCAGTATCATTCTCAAATAGTTGATTTTTTAATGACAGAAAATACTTTATGAAAATTTTCTTAATGTCGTCTATGTACAATATGTAAGTATCCCTGTTTATTTATAAACACATTTTGTGTCATGATGTTTTGAAACTTTGACTGCAATGCCTATGCATATTCCTCCAACAAAAGGAATGTTCATACAAAAATTTTAAAAGGAGGGATGGCGCCTGTGGCTCAACGGCTAAGGTGCCAGCCATGTACACCTGAGCTGGTGGGTTCGAATCCAGCCCGGGCCCGCCAAACAACAATGGTGGCTGCAACCAAAAAATGGCCGGGCATTGTGGTGGGCGCCTGTAGTCCCAGCTACTTGGGAGGCAGAGGCAGGAGACTCGCTTGAGCCCAGGAATTGGAGGTTGCTGTGAGCTGTGATGCCA
>CAUYON010093731.1:0-22225 GCA_963573935.1 Arctocebus calabarensis | reverse complement strand
TTTTTTTTGAGACAGAGCCTCAAGCTGTCACCCTGGATAGAGTGTGGTGGCATCACAGCTCATAGCAACCTCCAATTCCTGGGCTCAAGCGAGTCTCCTGCCTCTGCCTCCCAAGTAGCTGAGACCACAGGTGCCCGCCACAACACCTGGCCATTTTTTAGTTGCAGCCATCATTGTTGTTTGGTGGGCCCAGGCTGGATTCGAACCCGCCAGCTCAAGTGTACATGGCTGGCGCCTTAGCCCGTTGAGCCACAAGTGCTGAACCTCAAACCTTTCTATAACCACACACCCAGGGTACCACTTTGGATAGTCCTCAATTGATTGGTGCAGATCAAGAGGTCCAAATCAATTGTCCTAGTCAGTACCAGTCTCATGTGGGAGTGTTCTAAACATCTCTGGCAAGTAGGTAGCAGGTCTGCTGGCAGCTCAAGTTTAACTCGCTTCAACTGACTTGCTCTGTGAGGTCATAAGGACCCAACCAGTAAGTAATTTAGTCTGTGAAGGTACATGCCTCCTTCTCCTGTACCTCTGTCAGACCCAGTCACTGGTAACCCCGCAGGGCTGTGACCCAGTTCCCTCCAAGGAGCAGATGCTCCAGGGGCTTGTGCCTGCCTGAGTCACAGGGAGATCTATATCTTAGTCAGGCCACCACTCTCTACCACTATCTGGCAGGGGGAGGTGAGGCCTGACAACCTCAGGTGCTTAATTCGGGTGGGGTGGTTCACTCAGTTTCAGCCCTGCCTCTGATTGATGTTGCTGACAGAAGAGAACAACTTTGCAGAATTTGTTTCTTTCCTGGCTATATTCTCCTGTAGATCATATGCTGTTTGAGAATCTCAGCCATGTCTGTGCTGCTGCCCAGTCTCAGCTGCAGTTTGTGTTAGGGCGGAGGCAGTCAGAAGTCTCACTTAGCTGTCAGATCCTGCCTGCCTTTGTCTCAGCTAGGATCCCCTGAGGGCTTGGTGCATCAGAGGCTCAGTAAAGCAGTCCTTTGGGTCAGCTTCTCCCTGGGAGTCTACCATCTCTGTGCACACGTATTCTAGTCCCCGTGCTTCACCCAGGCTGGTATTGCCTCAGGCATACCCTTTACTCCTGGGACCTAAATTTCCATCCCAGATCTGTTCCGCCATTGGCTGGAAGGGAAGATGCCTGGCTTTCTCTGGTTGCCCAAGGAGACTGGGGGTGTCCTTTCAAAGTATCCCCAGGGGTGTGAACCCTATTGTTCCCACTGCTGCAGCTGCTGCTCTGTGCCTTTGGACACCGCCACTCCTGTACGGTTCCCTCTCAGTTGACCATCCTCTCCTTTCTCCCCTGCTGTAGAATCAGCACATATCAGCAACAGCCCATGCCCCATCCACACCCCTTGAGACAAAGCCCAAGAATCTGGACTCCACGGGGGACAGGCCTCCAGACCTCAGTGTGAGAGTGGAGGGAAGTGCTGAGAGTTCAAAATTGGAAGTGGAGAATATATGCAGTTTTATACAGTTTTATGCCTGGCAGGAGAGTGCCATGGCACCCTGGTAGGCAAAGAAGGTCTGATTTTCAGAGGGTTTCTCCTGTGGTCTAAAAAGGCGGAATATTTGAAGTTTGCTTGCTTGTTTGTATGGAGTGTACTGCAAGCTGTTCTCATGGGGGAGGAGACTCTCGTCTGCTTGGATGGATTTTGTACCTTTTTTTTTGCATCCTTGGGGTCACAGATCACCTCAGCATGGTTCATGTGCGTTCTTCAACCTTCTCTCTTGGCTCAGATCTGAACCATCAGCCTTCTTGCTAAACTTCTGTCCTTTAACTGTCCTTCTGAATGGGAACCTCTGTGGAAAGCTGGTTCCAGTAAGCCATCTTGTGTCTGCCCCTCAATTTCTATTCTTTTAAATTTGTTGATGTTAGCCTTGTGACCTATGATGTGATCAATTTTGGAGGATGCTCCATGGGCTGATGGGAAGAATGTGTGTTCAGTTCTGTTAGGATGTAATGTTCTGTAGATGTCTGTTAAATTTAATTATTGAATGGTTAAGTTTAAGTCTAGACTTTCTTTGCTTAGTTTCTTTTTGGAGGATCTATCCAACACTGCCAAAGGGATGTTAAAATCTCCGAGTATTACAGTGCTGGAAGTTCTCAAGTTGCTCATGTCTGTTAGGGTCTTTCTTATAAATTGAGGAGTATTCTTGTTGGGTGCATAAATGTTAAGAAATGAAATATCTTCCTTTTTGAGTGTTTCCCTTGACAAAAATGAAGTGGCCTTTCTTATCTTTCTTTACTTTTGTTTGTTTAAAGCTTATTGTTTCTTTGAATAAAATTCCAATGCCTGCCTTTTTCTCATTTCCATTTTCCTGAATTATAGATGTCCATCGTTTCATACTGAGTCTATGTTTATGTTTTAAGGTAGGATGAGATTCCTAAATTCAGCATATACCTGGCCTGAGATTTTGTATCCAGTTAGCCAACCTGTGCCTCTTAGAGGATAATTTGAGACATTCACATTAATTGAGAGTATTGAGAAGCCTGGTAGTATTTTGGGTGTTGAGTTTTTCAAATGTCCAGTGTACATTTTTAAACCTTTTGCCACTTTGGAAGTTGGGATTTTTTCAAAAGTTTCTGAGTGACTTTTCTTTGGTGGTAGAGCATTGTGTTGGTGATTGTGGAGGATGGGTCTGAGAATATCCTGGACAGCTGGTTTAGTTATGGAAAATTTCTTCAACATGTGAATGTCATTAAAGTATTTAATTTCTCCATCATAAATGAAACTCAGTTTACCTGAATACAGGATTCTGGGTTGAAAGTTGTTTTGTATTAGAAGGTTAAAAATTGATGACCATCCTCTTCTGGCATGAAAAGTTTCAGCAGAGACCTGCAGTCATTCTAATATTCTTCCCCTTGTAGGTTATGGTTTCCTTATGTCTGGGTGCTTGCAGAATTTTCTCCGGCATGTTAGCTTTGTTGACATTAATTATAATGTGTCTGGGAGATGAATTATTTGGATTGAGTGGTGCTGGGGTTCTGATACAGTCTGCTATCTGAATTTCATTATCTATTGCTATGTTGTGGAAGTTCTCAATTATCTGTTGAAGTACAGCTTCTGTGCCTCTTGGAACTTCTTCTTCTCTTTCAGGAATTCCTATAAGGTGAATGTTTGCTTTTTTGGAGTAGTCCCATAGCTCTCTAAGAGAACTATCTGTTTTTGCTCTCCACTTCTGTTCCTGTTTGAGCGTTTGGGAGCATTCAAAAGCTTTCTCTTTAATGTCTGATATTCTTTCCTCTGCCTGCTCCATTCTGTTACTGAGGGATTCTACTGTATTTCCCATATTTTGGAGGGCTGATAATTCTTTCCTCAATGTGTCAAAATCTATGGCAATTTTGTCTTTGAATTCATTGAATTCTTGAGACTATTTTTGAATTGTTTCCAGAGTTTCTAATTCCAGCTTTACTTCTATTCTGTTAGTCTTATTTGCCATCCAAATTCTGAACTCTATTTCTGACATCTCAGCCATTTGTTTATAAATGGATCATCTGGTGTGTCTGATTTGTCCTTTCTTGGGGGGATTGATCTACTCTGGTTATTCATGTTACCAGTGTTTTTCCACTGGTTCTGCCCCATCATTATTTTTCACCATTTAGGTAGATGGGCAAGTAAGGTGAAATTGGATTTGGGGCTCCTAGAGTTGTGGTTGACCAGTTCTTTGCCAAGGAGATGGAACTGGTGACTGTAGCTTTTTCCCCTGCAGTTTTGCAAAGGCCCCATACAGTATTACAGTCTGAGACTCTGGGAACCTGTTTGGTGTGGTGGGGTTAGGTGGCTCTGTCTTATATTCAATCCAATATTTGTATTTTTCCAATCCTAGTGAATCAGTGATTCTGGGTTGGAGTCTCAGCTGTGGAGAAATACAAGCAACTAAGATACTCCTCCCCCTATGGGCAACAACTGGAAGAGGAAAATCAACCTTTCCCATTACCACATGACCAGGGTACCACTATGCCTTTGGTGATTGGCCCAGGCAAGGGGTTCCAAACCAATGGACCTAGAGAGTACTAACTCTTAAGTGGGAGAGTTCAAAAGTTCTCCAGCAACTAGGCTTTAGAGGTCTACTAGCTGTTCAAGTGTGGCTCACTCTAGTGCTCTATGGAGTCAGAAAATCCTGCCCAGTAGCAGAGTTGGACCAGGGGATTTGGTTTTTCTTTCTCCTTCTTGCCCGTCTTTCAAGCCCAGTCACTGATAACCCTAAGGGGCTGTGGTCCTGTTCCCTCCAATAAGCAAATGTGCCAGGACTTTGTGCCTGCCAGAGTTAAAGGAAAGTCAATGCCCCCTCACCTGGCCACCACCCTCTTCCACCAGCTGGCTGGAGGAGCTGAAGCCTACCTGCCTTGGGTACACAATGGCAACTGGGAAGTGTTCCTCAGTCCAAACCTGGGGATAACAATTAGCAAATAATTTTTTCCCTCAGCTACCACGCCTTTGCCCCAGATGTTTTGCAGCACTGGAATCCTGTATAGGGCGAGGTCTGGCTTCCTCTGGCATTCCTCAGACTTGGGGAGGTGTCTCTCTAAAGTTAGACCCTTGTGGGATTGCTCTACTGTTGCTGAATCTTCATGGGAGGTGGCTCAGCACTGCTCCCAAGCAGCTCCTCTGGCTGGAGAGGTGGCTGGAGCTGTGGTTCTGGCAGGTTGGGGTGTGGGGTGGCTCCAACAGGGAGATGATGGGCATGGATCTGGCAGGTTGGAGTGTGGAGCAGCTCTGGCAGTGTAGGGAGTGGGGAGGATCTGGCAGGGTGGGGCATGGGGTGGACCTGGCAGAGGAGGGCACCAGGCACATGGAAGTTCTGGCAGGGCATGGCACAGGGTGTGTGGAGGCTCTGGCAGGGTGGCATGCAAGGTGTGTGGCTCTGGCAGGGCAGAGCGTGGGATGCTTGGAGGTTCCAGCAGGGTGAGGTGTGGGGCACTTGGCTTGCAAGCCTCCTTCTGCAGCTGGTTTGCACTTTTATAGAGCCATGCCTGACAGCCTCCCACCCCTTTATTTGTCTGCACTACTGCTGGGCTCACCGTTATAGTGCAGCTTTTCTACCACAGTCCTTGCAGTGCCTGGTCCTGGCAATGCACCGCATACATTCTGGTCTCTGCAGGGATCAGGCCTCTGGACTGTCAGGCCAAGTGAGAAGGGTGGACTGAAATTTGCTTTCTTGGAGTTGCAGCTTGCTTCAGCAGAGGTGAAGTGCAGTTATGACTCTTCTCTCTAAGCTCAGCTCCCAATCCTCAGCTTTATTGGGTACTTTCTGGTCATTATACTTCCCATTAGAAGGGAGCTTCTGTTGAAAGCTGGGTCCAGTTGGCCATCTTGTCCCCCCCCACCCAGGTTGTGACATTCTTCAAGACGTCTTTGACTCTGTAACAGAAAGGTTCCCTTTCCATTCTGATTTTCAAATTCCTCTTTAATTGTCAAATTATTAATATTATTTATCCCTCATTTTACTTCCAGGAAAACCAGAGTCATATTATCCTGAAGACTAGAGATGATTAAATGAAGCCAACAAATCTTCCTCATATAAAATATAACTTCCTCTGTTTTTTCCCCATTGCCAATGTCCTGTTACTGTTCAAACAGACCTTTTTTCCTTCTAGGTTCATGGACTGTCATGGAAGAGGGAGGCATGAGAGATTGTAAGGGTCAGTTGTAATGAAAACTGGTTTTAACTAAATACTTAGTTATGTTAATATTATATAACTAATTACTACAAGTCTGTAACTAAGACTATAGTACTCACATAGTATATGCTTATATAAATGAGTTAATTTTGTAACCTTATATTTGGCTTTTGATTTTCAATTATATTGATTAAGAAATTTTAAGGGATTAAGGAGTGCCTGTCTACCTCCATTCCTATCTGGCCCAAAATGTTTATTTGGCTATAAGCTTTTATGATTCAGAACCTCTCCTTGGCCATATGGTTCTCACTAAGGGCCTAGATGGACCAAAGGCAAATAGCTATTACTGGCCCCCACAAGTAAAAAAACACAAAATAAAGTTTGACTGCCATTGCTGTTTCTGTTGGACAGAAGGGGACCTGTGAACTAAAACTCCTAACCTCTCTCCTAAATGAGTGTATTCTTCTTGGCCAAGGGGCCTGGGAAATATCTTCATGACGGGATGGGAGAGAGAAAACACAATTACAAATGTGCATGATTTCCATTATTTTCCCCATTTTTTTTATTAAGTCATATACACATAGATCATGAATACATTTATGCATCTGTGGCATACAATGTGTTGTTTTTTTTATACAGTCTGATGTGGTTACATGAAACCAATCAACATAGCTTTTGCCTCATTTACTTGATTTCCATTTTTCATAAATATTCATCAATTCTGCAGTTTGATCAATATGTACATTTGTCCACCTCACCCTGCTTAGTATAGAATTCTTTTATTTATTTATTTATTTATTTTTGTAGAGACAGAGCTTCACTTTATCACCCATGGTAGAGTGCTGTGGCATCACACAGTTCACAGCAACCTCCAACTCCTGGGCTTAGGCAATTACCTTGCCTCAGCCTCCTGAGTAACTGGAACTACAGGCGCCCACCACAATGCCTGGCTATTTTTTTGTTTCAGTTTGACTGGGGTCAGGTTTGAACCTACCACCCTTGGTATATGGGGCCGGCACCCTGCCCACTGAGCCTCAGCCACCGTCCTCCCTGCTCAGTATAAAGCCTGTGCCATTTGTTTATCCTCTGAATCATGCATTCCTGGTTTCTGGCTAGGGTTCTGCTTTCCAGTCTGTTGGATTGGCTGCCAACAAGGCTGCTACCTTTTATGACAAATAAAGCTCTCCTCCTTCCAAAGTATAAACCTCATGAACTTTTTATTTAACAGTATCCTGTATACACATGCGTAGAATATGCTGAATAAGTTTTTCCCTATGAAATTTATTTTTCATATTTTCCTATATTCCTAAAAATATTAAGCTTTTTGTAGACAAGAACTTTCTTAGACATTTCATCTGCCACAATTCTTTTAGCACTTTGTGTGATCCAGAGTCCACAGAAGAATTGAATTGGTCGTGGTAGGATTTTGACAGGAAAGATGCTAGATAAGGGAAATTTAGAAGGGCTAAAACACATGATTAGATGTAGACAGAATTGTATCTGTTGCCAGGGAAGAAGACACATGCTGGGGAATGAAGTGCCAAGGGGTACCCTTAATAGTGAGGGAGTCAGGACATGTCATGGTTGGGGTCAGGTTCAAGACATGGTTAGGTTAGGAAGAAAGTAAGATGTCAACAAAGAAGTAATGTGGAGTCGGAATATGAGACTAAACAGGGATTATCCTGGAAACTTGGTATGAGATAAAAGCAGGTATAGGAAACTTGTCTTGTCCACCATTCATGAAAGCTCAAACAGAATTATTCAGTACCTGAACAGAGAAATTCTATTTTTGAAGCTCTGGGTCTTTGACTTGGTCCTCAACTAAATATTTGGGATTTCCAAGTTGTCATTTGAAAAGCAACATAGAGCAAGTATTTATAAGCTACTGCTATCCTAATAACTTTTTTATACCACATGTTGAGAAATCCAATATAATATTGAGAATAAGAACTATATGTTGAAGACTTACAATTGTAAAGGCACTATGATAACTGATTTAAATGAGAAGTGGAGTCTGAACTTCCAGGAAAAGAGTGGGTAGAATAGGATAAAAGAGGCTAATAATATGAAAAGCATTCAAGAAGTAAAGAAGGGTGAGAGTTTATGATAACAATAACTCACAATGCCAACTGCTTACTTTGTGATAGGCATTGTTTAATATTTTGAAAAATGTTACCTCACTTACTAAGCATAAAAATCCTTTGAGCTAATTATTATTTTTTCCCACATGAGAGATGACAAAAATGAATTTCAGAGACATTAATTGATTTACTTCAGACCAAATAGTCAGTGTAAATGGCAGAGTGTAAGAGTCAGAATTTGAACTCAAGTCGTCCTGGCTCCATCTGATGCTTTTTTTCTATGATTTGCACTGTTCCAATATGTTACTACATAGCAAAACATCATTCCTAGTTGCTTGGAAGAAAGAAAACAAAACAATTCATTCAGTGAGATTTCTAACTGTATGTAAAATTAAGAGTCAGGGAGGGCCTTTGGTGGGATCTCACCTAATGTGCACAATGCAAGGGTATATTTCAAAATGACTAAGAGTAAATTTTAAATGTCTTACCACGAAGAATAAGTGAGGTGATGAGGTGATGGATATGTTACCAGTCTGATTTAAGCATTCCACATTGTACATGAAATCATCACATTGTACTCCATAAATGTATAGTTATAATTTTAATTAGAAAATTAAATAAAAATAAAATAAAACCTTCTGGAAGGTAAAAACATAAATAAATAAATAAGAGTCAGGGAGTCTAAGTGTAATAGAAAGTCAGAAAATTCCAAAATCTTACTTGAGCCAGATGTTTTGATCTCTTTTCCTACCATATTTCAATACCCCTTCCAACATTCCTGGAGGCACTATAAGGAAATAACTAATAAGTGGACAGTAGAATTTTGAGGTCTATCTTTTCATTTCATGCTGGTGTTGGGAATAAGTAACTAACTAGCTAACACAGCAGAGATCTGGAAAGTAAGGGAGTCATTTACAAGATAGGATAAATCAGCTGGAATAATTAGGGGATGACTAGCTGTTTGTTTGCTTAGGTTAAGACATGCTCCAACTAGGAGGTTTGTGATTTACACTGGGTCAAAGCAGATGTCTGTGGTCAAGAGAGGAATGCATTTTACATTCCTTGTTTCTGAAGATTATGTTAAAAAAAGCAGCCCTATCTTCTCACTAGATTAAAGATAATAGTGGGATTCGCCTCTAGCTTTAAATGTATCCTAATTTAACTGAGGAAAAGATACACACATATTGACAATGCATGTCAATTGCACCTCATAAACTTATTTAAGAGATTTATATGAATTTAATTGGCCTCAGGGCCAGTTTTTGAGATGGCTTTGAGCATATAACTAAGTCACTTCATAGCAGTCTTTTGATTAGTGCAAGCCATTTCTTTCTTATCTGTAAGTGCCCATACACATCATTAGATTATCTTCTTTATGAGTCATGCACAGGCATACTCCTGTTAGTCAAAAAAGATCCACACTCTGTAAAATAATTTAAAGAGGTTTATTCTGAGTCAAATATGTTGGACCATGGACCAGAGAGCCATGCCCAAGAAGCCCTGAGCTAATGGTCTCCCCATGGTTGTGTTACAGTTTGGTTTTGTGCATTTCAGGGAAACTGCATAATGGATTTTATGATTCTATGATTTGTAAATAGTTAAAGAAGGCAAGTTTTGTCTAGAGTCTTGGAATGTTTTAAGTTAAGAAATTTTGGTAATCACAGATAAGCCACTGAGAGTATACTGAACATATGCACAGACTAAAGTGATCTGTTAAGTGAATTAATGACCTGCAGGTGTGATATAAGTTTTTCCTTGCATAGCCTTAGGCCTGTTAATGGGTTCAAAGGAAATCTACAAGAAGGGAATGGGGCCTGATGTATCATATCTGACCTCCCTTTTCATGGCAGCAACTCAGCTTTAGGATATTTCTGGGGTCCTCTTGGCAGCCAAGAGGGGATCCATTTAATCATCTAGGAGCGCTTAAAATTCTATTTTCATTAATGATTCACACTTTGGGCCAGTATCAAACAGAGGTAGCATTGATAGTCAGACTTTTATTTTGTCCCATCATTGCCAGATGTGTGTGGCTTCCTGCCCCTGGTCCCCTAGGCCCTGTCTGGGAGCTTTATAGCCAAGAAGACTTAAGAGGAAAAATTATCTTACAACCAATTAAATGTTCTAGGCCAAATGGGACCAGAGGTGGACAGGTACTTATCAATCCTTTAAAAGGTACTAGGCAACTGTCAAGTGTCAACCCTTTAAAAGGTACTAGGCAAATGTCAAAGGCCAGGTTACAAAATTAATGTATCTATACAGAATTCTTGGGTTCGTTGTATTAACGTATCTTGTATCAATTTCTTTTTAATCTTCTAAATATTTTATCTTTTTATTTCAGAATATGACTAGGGTTCAAATGTTTTGGTTATATAAGTTTAAGTTATAAAAGTGCCCATCACTCAGTGTGCACTGCACCTGTTAGGTGTGAATTCATCAATCCACTCCTCCTCCCTCCCATCTGCTTGAATTAATAAAAGTTATTTCCATATGTGTACATAAGTATTGATTGATTAGGTCCAATTCAGTACTGAGTACAAGTGGTTGTTTTTTCATTCTTGTAATACTTCGGTTAAAAGAATGATCTTTAGTTCCATCTAGGTTAATACATGAGGCATTAGTACATGATTTTTTATGGCTGGGTAGTACTCAATGGTATACATATACCACATTTTATTAATCTAGTCATGTTGGGTATTTATTGATGGGCATTTGGGTTGTTTCCACATCTTTGAAGTTATGAATTGTTCTGCTATAAACATTCAAGTGCAGGTGTCTTTTTGATAAAATGTCTTTTTTTCCCCTTTGGATAAACACTCAGTGGTGGGATTGCTGGGTAAGTGACAGGTCCACTTTTAGTTCTTTGAGGTATCTTCATTCTACTTTCCATATGGGTTGTACTAGTTTTCAGTCCCACCAGTATCATATAAATGTTCCTATCAGTTGGCATTCATGCGAACATTTGTTGTTTTGGGACTTTTTGATAAGAGCCATTGTAATTGGAGTTAGGTGATATTTCATTGTTTTGATTTGTATTTCCTTAATGATTAGAGATGTTGAGCCTTTTTTCATGTTTGTTGCCCATTAGTCTATCTTCACTTGAAAAGTTTTTGTTCTTGCCTTTTGCTCATTTTTAATGGAGTTGTTTTCTTGATATTTTCTTTAGTTCTATGTAGATTCTGGTTATTAGTTCTTGTCAGATGTATATTTTCTACCATTCTATATGTTGTCTATTCACTCTATCTATTGTTTCCTTGACTGAGCAGCAGCTTTTTAATTTGATCAGATCTCATTTGTTTATTTTTGCTGTTGCTGTGATGCTTTTTGGGGTCTTCTTAAATTCCAACATTTTCTTCTAGAATCCTTATAGTTTATTGCCTTAGATTTAAATCTATTATCCATCATGAATTAATTTTTGTGAGTGATGAGAATTGTGAATACTGTTTCAGTCTTCCACATCATGGTATCCAATTTTCTCAGAAACATTTGAATAAGAATTCTTTCCCTTGTGTATATTTTTGTCTACTTTGTCAAAGACCAAGTGGTAATATGAAGATGGTTTTATATCTGGGTTCTGATCCAGTGGCCTGTGTCTCATAAAAACATTTTTTTAATTGTTTGGGATTCATTGATGGTGTAAATAATTAGGTTACACTGATTGCATTTGTTAGATAAAGTCCTTCTTATAATTGTGTCCTGCCCATAAGAGGTGTGTCACACACCATGAACCCTCATCCCCCTTCCTCCTCCCCTCTCCCTAGTTGCTCATTCCCCAACTCCCCTTGTGTTAGGTCATCTGCTGCCATCATATTAGAATTGAGTACATTGGATTCTTGTGATGCTTTCTCCATTCTTGTGATGCTTTACTAAGAAGACTGTGTTCCATCTCCATCTAGGTTAATACAAAAGATGTAAAGCCTCCATCTTTTTTAATGTCTGAATAGTATTCCATGGTATACATATACCACAGCTTATTAATCCATTCTTGGGTTGGTGGGTATTTGGACTGTTTCCACATTTTGGCAATTGTAAATTGAGCTGTGATAAACAGTCTAGTTCAAATGTCCTTATGATAAAAGGAATTTTTTTCTTCTGGGTATATGCCCAGTAATGGAATTGCAGGATCAAATGGGAGGTCTAATTTGAGTTCTTTGAGGATTTCCCATACTTTCTTCCAAAGAGGTTGTATTAGTTTGCAATCCCACTAACAGTGTAAAAGTGTTCCCTTCTCTCCATATCCATGCCAGAATCTGCAGCTTTGAGACATTGTGTGGGCTATTCTCACTGGCGTTAGGTGATATCTCAGGGTAGTTTTGATTTGCATTTCTCTGATGATTAGGGACAATAAGCATTTTTTCATGTTTGTTAGCCATTCGTCTGTCTTCTTTAGAGAAGGTCTTATTCATCTGTCTTGCCCAGTGATATATGGGATTATTGAATCGTTCTTTATTAATTAAGTATAATTCTCTATAGATCCTATTTATTAAGCTTTTGTCTAATCCATTATATGCAAATATCTTTGCCCATCCTGAAGGTTGTCTTTTTGCTTTGGTTGATGTTTCTGCAGCTTTACAGGAACTTTTCAGTTTAATTTAGTCCCATTTGTTTATTTTTGTTGTTGCAATTGCTACAGAAGTATTCTTCATAAAATCTTTTTTAGACCGATATCTTCAAGTGTTTTTCCACACACTTTCTTTGAGGATTTTTATTGTTTCATGCCATAAATTTAAATATTTTATTTATCTTGAATCAATTTTTGTAAGTGGTGAGAAGTATGAGTCTAGTTTCAGTATTTTACATGTGATTATCCAGTTATCCCAGCACCATTTATTGAATGGGGGCTCTTTCCCCCAGTGTATGTTCTTGTTTGGTTTATCAAAGATCAGGTGGCTGTAAGATGTTAGTTTCATCGAATGGTTTTCTATTCGGTTCCAAATGTTAAGGCCTCTATTTTTGTGCCAATACCATGCTGTTTTGATCACTATGGCCTTGTAGTGTAACTGAAAGTCTGGTAGGGTAATACCCTGGCTTTGTTTTCATTACCAAGATTTCCCTTGGCTATATGGAGTTTCTTCTAGTTCCATACAAAATGAAGAATTATTTTATCCAAATCTTGAAAGTATGATGATGGTATTTTAATGGGGATTGCATTGAATCTGTAAACAGCTTTAGGTAGTATAGACATTTTAACAATGTTGATTCTTCCTAGCCATGAGCATGGTATGTTCTTCCATTTGTCAATGTCTTCTGCTAATTATTTTCTTAAGTTCTCATAATTTTCTTTATAAAGGTTCTTGACCTCTTATGTTATGTATATTCCTAGGTATTTCATTTTCTTTGAAGCTACTGTGAAGGGAATTGTGACCTTCATTAGTTTTTCTCTGCTTGGGTGTTATTGGCATATACAAAGGCTACTGATTTGCAGATGTTGATTTTATATCCTGAGACACTGGTGTATTTTTTGATCACTTCAAGGAGTCTTTGGAGTTCTCTAAGTATAGGTTTATATCATCACCAAAGAGGGAGAGTTTGACCTCCTTTGCTCCCATTTGGATGCCCTTTATTTCCTTCTCTTGCCTAATTGTATTGGCTAGAACTTCCAGCACTATGTTGAATAGTAGTGATGATAGAGGACAACCTTGTTTCATTCCAATTCTAAGTGGAAAGCTTTCAGTTTTACTCCATTCAGTATAATATTGCTGTGGGTTTGCCATAGATGGCTTCGATCAGTTTAAGAAATGTGCCACCAGGGGCAGCGCCTGTGGCTCAAAGAGGTAAGGTGCTGACCTCATATGCCAGGGGTGGTGGGTTCAAGCCCAGCCCCGGCCAAAAATTGCAAAAAAAGAAAAAAAAAAGAAATCTGCCACCACTGCCTATTTTCCTCAGAATTATAATTATACAAGGATGCTGAATTTTATTATATGCTTTTTCTGTATCTATTGAGAGGATCATTTGGTCTTTTTGCTTCTGTTGATAGGGTGAATTACATTCATGGACTTGTGTATGTTAAAACAACCTTGCATCCCTAGGATGAAACGTACTTGAAGATCCTGATGAATGATTTTTAAATATGTACCTGTAACTATTAGCAAGGATTTTGTTGAGAATTTTTGCAATTATATTCATTAGTTTAGTTGGTCTGAAGTTCTACTTTGTAGTTTTGTCTTTTCCTGCTTTTGTTATCATGGTGATGTTTGCTTAATTGAATGTGTTGGGCAAGACTCATTCCTTCTCAGTTTTTTGGAATAATTTCTACAATGTGGGTATAAGTTCTTCCTTGAATGTTTGATAGAATTCTTATGTGAAGCCATCTAGACCAGGGCTTTTTTGTTGTTGTTGTTGAGAGTTTTTTTATTGTTTCTTTGATCTCAGTTCTTGTAATCAGTCTGTTCAAGAGATCTACTTCTTCTTGATTAAGACTAGGGAGAGGGTGTGATTCCAAGTATTGATCTGTTTCCTTCATATTGTCAAATTTCTGGGCATAGAATTTCTTGTAGTTCTCAGAGATAATCTCTTGTATCTCTGTGGGATCTGTTGTTATTCCCTCCTTTATCATTTCTGATTGAGGTTATTAGAGATTTTACTTTTCTGTTTCTATTTAATCTGAACAAAGGTTTTTCCATTTTATTTATTTTTTCAAAAAACACAAATTTTCCTAATGATTCTTTTCTTTACAATTTCTTTAATCTCTGATTTAATTTTGGTTATTTCTTTTCTCCTGTTGAGTTTGGGATTAGATTACTCTTTTCCCAATTCCATAAGATGGTTCATAAATTTGTTGATGTGCTTGCTCGCTTTCTGTTTTTCAAATGTAGGCATCTAATGTGATAAATTTCCCTCTTAATAGTACTTTTGCTGTATCCCTGAGGGTTTGGTAACTTCTGTCTTCATTGTTGTCATGTTTGAAAAATTCAATGATTTCTTCTTTTATCTCTTCCTGAACCCAACTATCATTCATGGTAAGGTTGTTTATTTTCCAAGTCTTTGTGTGGTGATGAATGTTTTTGTTGGAGTTGAGCTCCAACATCATTGACTTGTGATGTGAGAAGATACAAGGTATAATTTCTATTGTTTTAATTTTGCTGAGGTTTGGCAAGTTCACTCCAACAGGCATTCAAATCTGGTTGCTGAATACGGTTTGAGTCTACCCACTCTTCCAAGCTTTTCACTCAATACACAGCTTCCTCCAACAACTGAAAACTCCTGAAAGGCTTCCTCCATTCCTGGCCCTCTGTGAGCAGCCAGCCAATCCTAGCTGGTTGTAATCACTTGCCTAATTCATCAGATTTCCACTGGTCCAGATCCTATGCTATATCTAGCCCACCACCTCCTTACTGTGTTCCCTGAGCTCTGATTCTGGGCAAGGGAATTCTTGGGGTCACAGCATGGGCTCTCTGGAGAAGAAGTCATAGATTCCAGCAGTTCTCTCTGGTGGGGTGAGGGAGGAGAACCTCAGTTCATTGCTCACTAGTAGAGATCCCACAGCAAGCAAGCATTTCTCTTAGGGGAGGGAATGGGCGCATGTCCTCTTTGGGATGAGATTTCTACCTGAAATTTGTTTCCTTGGTGTTGAAGCTTGCCTTGGCAGGGAAGATGTGCAATTATCTATCTCTTCTCTCAGCTCAGATCTCCTCCTTTTTCTTTGTTGGGTTCTTTCTGGCCATTATTTCTCCCTCTGGACTGGAGCTTCTGTTGGATACTGGCTCCAGTCAGCCATCGTCCCTCATTCCCCTTTGTTCTTACTGAACGCAAAAATTTGAGTTAGGGAAATGAGCCAACCTGAGGATTTAACAAAACACAAAACACGTCGAAACCAATAAAGTAAATAAACAGACAAAAAGGCTACCAGACACAAGAAAACAGAAGCATGGACAATCAGAAACAAATAAACATACAGAAAAAAAAAACTCAACAAAAATGATTATAATCATGAAATAATTAAGAAAAAAACTCTAAAAATCTGATGTATGCACTCTCAGCAACAATAAGAAGGGAAGAAGAGGAAGAGACAAAAAATAGTATTAGTAAAAAAAAAGTAACAATAAATCCTAGAAGAAAAGGATGAAAGAAGAAAAGAAAAAAAAGGCACCAACCACAAAAATATTATTCACACACATATATATATATATATATAAACAAACATATTAAGTACACGTATGACGTAGGGGACAACTTTAGTAGTATATTTATATTGCAATATACTTTCTGGACACCAGGTGGCGCTGTGAGTGGTTCCCAGGCTTATACCTGATTCAGTTTACACTGTTACCATGGTTACCACCCTACCTGGCCTGTAGGAGGAGGTGCCTGTGGCAGTCACCATTTCTGAAATTTCAAAATATGTCTGTTTCCTGACTTGCTGCCCAACCTCGGCTGTCCTGCTCCAAATGGCTCCCCTATCTAACCTCCAAATTTGGAGCAGGATTCCACCCTTTAGCAATCTTTCCACTCAGTTCCCAGTTTCCCCGCAAACTTGGAAGTGTAATCCTCAGTGGGGGAGGGGGAGGTTGCCGCTGGTGCCCCGTGCCTCAGCAGTTGCACCAAGACTTCTCTGTCAGTCTCTGTGGCTCAGGATTACAACTCTGAGTCCAGAATCTGTCAGTCTGCACCAATATTCCCTGCCAGGAATAATCTAGTCCATTCATTCATACCTGCTTTTCTGGGAGAAGGTGCCCATTCCGACATTTCAAAATGTGTCTGTTTCTTAGGTGGGAATCCTTTCCCCTTAATTTTCTATCCGGCTGCCTAGCCTCCTGCCACTTTGAGCAGCACCCCTTTCTGGTCACCAAACTCCATTAAGGAGTTCACACTTCACCGAACTTTCAATGAAACACCCAGTTTCCCCACGAACTGGGAACTGTAGTCCTCTGTGGGAGTGGGACTAGTTGCTGCTGCCTCCGGCCACTGGTGCTGTTTCAACAGTGGCACAGAAATTTCTCCAGCAGATTCTGCAGCTCCAGGTTACACTTCAAGTACAGCAATCCACCATTTCACTGCACACCCCTAGTGGCCTGTCCATACCAACACTTCATGTGGGGAAATATCTAGCCCCCTCACTCTCACCTGATGGTGTGGGAGACCTGGGCTAAACATCTGTCCGTCCACCATCATGCTCTACCTCCTGTTTTTATTTCTGAGTAATGTGTTGGCTATTCGAGGTTTTTCTGGTTCCATATAAAAGAAAGTATTATTTTTTTTTGAGTTCTTTAATGGATGACAGTGGTGCTTTAGTAGGGATTGCATTAAAATCATATATTGCTTTGGGTAGTATGGACATTTTAACAATGTTGATTCTTCCCAGTCATGAACATAGTGTGTTTTTCCACTTGTTAACATCTTTAGCTATTTCTTTTCTAAGAGTTTCATAGTTCTCTTTAGAGATCTTTCACATCTTCCATTAGGTATATTCCCAGATATTTCATCTTCTTTGGCACTACTGCAAAAGGAGTAGAGCCCTTGATTGTTTTTTCTGCTTGCCCATTATTGGTGTATAAAAAAGCCACCAATTTGTGAGTATTGATTTTGTATCTGAGACACTGCTGTAATCCTTGATCACTTCTGAGAGTTTTGTAGTTGAATCCCTGGGGTTTTCCAGGTATAAAATCATATCATCAAAGAAGAGTGCAAGTTTGATTTCCTCTGATCCTATATGGATACCTTTGATTGCCTTTTCTTGCCTGATTGGAATGGCTAAGAATTCAATTATAATGTTAAAAAGCAGCGGAGACAGTGGGCAACCTTGCCTGGTTCCTGATCTGAGTGCAAATAATTTCAATTTTAGTCCATTCAGTATGATATTGGCTGTGGGTTTTCAGTAGATGGCTTCTGTCAGTTTAAGAAAAGAAAAATCCCTTGTATACCTATTTTCTTAAGTGTTTTGATCACGAAAGGGTGCGGGGTATTACCAAAGGCTCTTTTGGCACCTGTTGAGAGAATCATATGTTCTTTTTTTGTTTGTTTAAGTGATGTATTATATTTATAGATTTATGTATTTTGAACCAGCCTTGAGACCTTGGGATAAAACCCACTTGGTCATGGTGTATAATTCCTTTGGTGTGTTGCTGGATTCTGTTTCCTAGGATCATATTGAATATTTTTGCATCTGTATTCATTAAGGATATTGGTCTATAATTTTCTTTTCTTGTTGGTTCTTTTCCTGGTTTGGTCATCAGAGTGATATTTGCTTCATAGAATGTGTTGGGAAATATTTTTTCCTTTTTCTATGTTCTGGAAAAGGTTAAGAAATATAGGTACTAGTTCCTCTTTAAAGGTTTAGTAGGATTCTGATGTGAAACCATCTGGTCCTGGACTTTTCCTTTTGGGAGATTTTGCATAGTTGATGCTATTTCTGTACTTGATATAGGTCTGTTCACCATTTCCAATTCTTTTTGGCTAAGTCTAGGAAGGTGGCATGCTTCCAAGTACTGGTCAATTTCTTTCAGAATTTCATATTTCTGTGAATAAAGTTTTTTGTGATATTCATTATGGCTTGTTTGAATTTTTGAAATGTCTGTTGTTATTTCCCCTTTGTCATTTCTGACTGAAGATATTACTGATTTTAATTTTCTATTTTTGGTTAGGTTGACCAAAGGTTATCAATTTTGTTGAGTTTTTAAAAAAACCAACTTTTTGATTCATTGATCTTTTGATTAAATCTTTTGTTTTCTATTTCATTTATTTCTGCTCTAATTTTATTTATCTCTTTTCTCCTGCTGGGATTGGGGTTGGAATGTTTTTCCCTTTCCAGTTGCTTCCAATCTTCCATTAAGTTTCTGACTTTCTCTCTTTCCATTCTCTTGAGGAAGGCTTGCAACACTTTAAATTTCCCTCTTAGCATTGCCTTTGTAGTGTCTCACAGGTTCTGTAATTCATGTCTTCATTATTATTTTGTTCCAAAAATTTGGCACTTTCCATATTAATCTCATCTATGACCCAGCTATCATTCAGCATATGGTTATTTGTTTCCATGTCTTTGTTTGAGTATGCAGATTCCCATTATTGGTGAGTTCAACTTTTTTTTTTTTATTAAATCATAGCTGTATACATTAGTGCAATCAAGGGGTACAATGTGCTGGTTTCATATACAATCTGAGATGTTTTCATCAAACTATTTAGCATACCCTTCATGGCATTTTCTTAGTTGTTGTATGAAGACATTTGTATTCTGCATTTAATAAGTTTCGCCTGTACACTTCTAAGATGCACCATAGGTGTGGCCCCACCAAGTACCCACCCACCACCCCAACCACTACCCACCCATACCAAATTAATGTTCTATAGTTGGATTATAGCCTTCATATGAAACCCTCAAATTAGCTACATGGTAAGGCTGAGTACATTGGATACTTTTTCTTCCTTTCTTGAGATACTTTGTTAAGAAGAATATGTTCCAGCTCTGTCCAAGTAAACATGAAAGAGGTAAAGTCTCCATCTTTCTTGAAGGCTGCATAGTATTCCATGGTATACATGTACCACAATTTATTAATCCATTCGTGGGTTGATGGGCACTTGGGCTTCTTCCATGACTTAGCAATTATGAATTGGGCTGCAATAAACATTCTGGTACAGATGTCTTTGTTAAAATGTGATTTTTGGTCTTCTGGGTATATACCTAGTAAAGGAATTATAGGATCAAATGGTAGGTCTATTTTTAGATCTCTAAGTACTCTCCAAACATCCTTCCAAAATATATGCACACAGTTTTCAAATTACCAGTTCTTCCAAAATTTCTCTTTGGTCAAACTCTTGTTTACATAGCATGAATGCCTTAAACACTACTGCCTCTTGATAAGGTGAGCCAGTTCTTTTCTAACTATCTGTTATTGGCCCCTCAAAGTGATTTCTGGAAGCCCATCTCATCTAATCATTATTTCCATAATGACAAAATACCTTAAAAACTGATAGTTTCAAAAATGTGAGCAAATTGCCTTGTGCCATGTATTGAAGGGAACTGTACATATTTCAAGAAACAACTTCTGGCTTGGCGCCTGTGGCTCAACGGGCTAAGGCACCAGCCACGTACACCTGAGCTGGCAGGTTCGAATCCAGTCGGGGCCCGCCAAACAACAATGACGACTGCAACCAAAAAAAAAAAAATGGCCGGGTGTTGTGGCGGGTGCCTGTAGTCCCAGCTACTTGGGAGGCAGAGGCAAGAGACTCGCTTGAGCCCAGGAATTGAAGGTTGTTGTGAGCTGTGATGCCACAGCACTCTATCCAGGGTGACAGCTTGAGGCTCTGTCTCAAAAAAAAAAAAAAGATACAACTTCCCACTGTACGTTGAACTTGGTTGAATCTGGCAAATACGGTCATATTTATTCGTGCTATGCCGTGTTAAACAGTCCTTATCATCAAGGGATCTGAGGACCTCCCATGTCCCTTGGGATGCTTATTACCAAGGTATAGTTTTGAGCCCGCTATAGAGTCTCTGAGGGTGAAACCAGAGAAAGAAATTTGTTCTGGCGACTTTTCTGCACAGTAAAGTTGGAGAAGCAATGTCCCTCAGAACCATCAGTAATTCAGCTAACATCACCCTAGGAGTCTACAAAGGCAATCACAACATGCCTCCTAAGAAAACCCTGTATTTCCATCCCTGAACCAGAATCTATAAATTTCAGTTATCTGAATCACCCTAAATTTCTTATCCCTAGAAATAGGACGGGAAAAGATAATGGGAAAAACATGAAACAAATGAGTAATGACCAAGTGGTATGAATATGAGTGTGATCCAACATTTTTAATATTTCAAGGAATAGGGGAAAGTAGAGAAAGCAGGTGCTGACCAACCCAAGTTTAGACCTGCTTCTACCCTCTCTGACTGTGAGACTGTGTGACTTGGTCAAATTATAAGATATATTATCATTCACATTTTTTTTCGTAGAGATTAAATGACTGATACAAGGTTTTCATCAAAGCAGTAGATAAGTAGTAGGCCCCTACATATTGCTTGCCTTTCTTACTTTAAAAGAAAAGCTTATAAACTTTGAGGGAGATCTGCTGAAATATTCTAAAGTGTTATTAGGTCATGTTTCTAGGTCACATAGAGGTAAAGTTTGTTCACCAAAAACTGTAGTCTTCTGTACGGTTGGGAAAGTGAATATCAATATGCTTTATCAAGCAGCAGCAATAGTCTAGTATTTCCCAGCCTCAAGGTGGAGCTCCTTTTAAAAGTTACCAAGTATCCCGCCACATATAAATGAGGGCTGTGTGTAAGGCTATTCCCGAGAAGAATTTCTCAGGAGAAGAAATCAGATTGTAGTCTCTTACAGTCTTTACATTTGCTTTCAGGAAGGAGAAAACAGTAGGAAAGAGAAGAGTGAACAGCCCCAGAAAATGGCAGTAAAAAAGGGCAAATAGGATAAAAGAGACTAATAAAATAAATAGAGCACAGAGAAGCTAAGTTGGCTGACAACTCATGAGAAATGGTTCTCATATTTTGACTCCTGATTCCTAAATCAGAACCCAGCAGTAACTACTACTAAATAATGAACTATAATAATTATCCCTGAAAGAATAGTCTTACTACTGATAAATAAATCAGTCCAAGCATCTATTAGCATCCCCCTATGAATAGTGAAGTGTAGTAGGCAGCATGACCCAGTAATAAACAAGGCCCCTATCTTTGCCTTCTAGCGTTATACAGAATAGCAGGAAGCCTCAACAAATTTGGCACGAGAAATGGGTAATCAGAAAAAAAAATAAAGCTTATATCAGTGTACTTAAGCTTTGAAGAAAAAGTCCCATACTTCTTGTTAAAACAAATGGGGTTGAATTGCTCAAAGAGATCCCAGTCCACACATTATCACAGTAAATAATTGCACACCCATCTCTTTTGCAAAGCGCAAAGCATCCTGCTCCATGTGCCTCAGATGCCTTTCCAAATCACCACAGAGGGAGACTTTTAATCATTTCAACAACCAGAGCACCAGCTTTGTTCTCAAACAATGCTGGAAGGTTTCTAACACCTGTGCTATCCACAGTGCTTTGCTTTTTTGGCTTAGCATAGACAGGGGTTTTGTTTTGTTTGTTAGTTGGTACTGTCGTATCCCTGAAATAAAATAGGCCTGCAAATCAATGCCACAGATATAACTATGCATATATTCTCCCTCCTCTTCAAATCTCTCTGGGCTTGATTGGAGTCTGTAGTGGTCGGTGGTGTGGCCCGCATCTGCCTTTCATTCTTACTTTGGGCAAAATGAGTGGAAATTGACACTTATACCTGGCTTTTTAGATTGGGGATTTCAAATAAGCCCTGGCTGTATTTGCTACAGTATAGAATTGCTTGATGAGCAGCATCCCTGAGAGATCACTGATTCGTCATATTTCCTAGGAATAAATAAAATATAAATATAAAATACAAATAGCACAGCAGCAACTCTTTTTAATCACTACATTTTCAAAAACATTCTACAGAAAAGAGTAATTAACAAATTGTTATGTTAACCCAGAAAAAGGACATAATTACTATATAATCACTAAGAAGATGTTAGATAAAGAAATAGGTGTTTGCATTTTAA
>CAUYON010093730.1:0-12897 GCA_963573935.1 Arctocebus calabarensis | reverse complement strand
TGTAGTCCCAGCTACTTGGGAGGCAGAGGCAAGAGACTCGCTTGAGCCCAGGAATTGGAGGTTGCTGTGAGCTGTGATGTCACAGCACTCCATCCAGGGTGACAGTTTGAGGCTCTGTTTCAAAAAAAAAAAAGAAAATACTCAATAGTCTTCTAGAGATAAAAATCCTGATTACAAGACAAATCTTACACACAACTGACAAATAAATCAAACATTAATAAGTCCATCCATAAAGGTTGCCAACAGTCAAAGTGAAAGGAGAAAAAAAGAAATGTGAAAGATTCTAACTGGAATAACAACAACCAAAAAAGCAAAGCCAAGATACACTCCTAAACAGAAGAAACATTTAGAAACCAAAATGACAGGACAATCGTATTGAACCCTTAGGTAAGCATCTAAATGTGATGTAGTCACTTACTGGTTTAAGGTCCCTGTGAGCATAGCCCTGACTGTGCACATAAGCAACAGCAGATACTATTTGACGAAAGACAACTCGGGTTTCCTCTTCTGACAGGCGATCCTGGGAAATTATATAGTCAAACAG
This sequence comes from Arctocebus calabarensis, assembly GCA_963573935.1. Lineage (NCBI taxonomy): Eukaryota > Metazoa > Chordata > Mammalia > Primates > Lorisidae > Arctocebus > Arctocebus calabarensis. The sequence goes on along the minus strand of CAUYON010093730.1, from coordinate 12,353 downwards.
CTCTCCTCCGGGGCAGTACTTCAATGGCAAAATAATCACACAGAAACTGTTACAACTTACAAATATCACCTTACAAGAATTTAAAATAAAAAATTATCCTTAATGCAGAGATATTATTAATTTGACTTTATAGGCAAGGGAACTGAGTGAGACAGATTCAAAAATATACTCTCAGGATCAAACAAGCCAAAAATTATTCCAGGAATGAGAACAATAACTCTTTCCTCAAGCAATTTTATAACCAGTAAGTATAAGTAAAACCAACTACCACTGTGATTTTAAAAAGCTCACTCAGTGTTTTATATTTTTATAGCAAAGTACTAAAACCCATTCGCATCTTAATGTACTTGCATTTAATGTAATTACCTAAAATTACAAATCCCAGCAATAATTATTGTTTCTCCATTCCAGAGACTAGTAGTTTTCAACCATGGCTCATACCTATAATCCTAATAGTCTATGAGGTCAAGGCAATGGATTGCTTGAGCTCAGGAGTTCAAGACCAGACTAAGCAAGAGTAAGACCTTGTCTCTACTAAAAATAGAAAAACTAACTAGGTATGGTGGCGCATGCCTGTAGTCCCTAGCTACTTGGGAAGATGAGGCAAGACGATCTCTTGTGCCCAGGAGTTTGAGATTGCTGTGAACTATGACCCCATGGCACTCTACCCGGGGCAAAAAACTGAGACTCTGTCTCAAAAAAAAAAACAAGAGAGAGAGAGAGAGAAACAAGAGTGTGGCATGAGCATGGGGAAGCAAAAGAAAACAAGGAAGTATGCAACCATGAAGTGAATGCGTAGTCGCAGAGATCAGAGGCTTAAAGAAAAAGATTGAAACCTAAAAAGAAAGAAAAAAGATCACAGCATATTAAAGGAAAGAGAAGTTCAAGTCCCCCAGCACCCTTCCTGCTTATTCTTCCAATATAATACACAATTGGGCCCACCTTACCACATCTTGGTTGATACCAACTTTATCAACTTTTCCATTAAAGCCAAACTGGACTTAGTGAAGTCAATGATGGACTATCTGTATGCCAAGACCATTCCTTGTATAACTGACTGTGTAATGGCTGAAACTGAGAAACTGGGGCAAAAGTATTGAGTGGCCCTCAGGATTGCCAAGGATCCAAGATTTGAACAATTATGCACAAAGGAATCTATGCAGATGACTGCTTAGTGCAGAGAGTAACTCAGCACAAGTGTTAATATCGTGGCCACAGTTGACTGAGACCTTAAAGAATCAAGAATCAGAAAATCCCTGGAGTTTCTATCATGTGTATTTCCAAACACAGATACAATACTGAACAGATGCCAGATGATTAGGGAGCTCCTCGGTTCTAATTCTTATAAGACAATGTTCCTATGCCTTTCTTCAACCAACTTTCTCTGTTAACAATTTGTTAAACGTGAAATTCCATGAATTATTACCCTGTTCACCTGCTTACTCTATTATGAGCTAGAGGATTTGGGTAAATACACTCACATCTGAATGCTATTTTGAAAATTAAGGATATTTTATTTCCTTAGTGGTCAAAGATGCCAAATATCACAAAGAATGCTTTGAGTTCTGTTGCACAATGTGGTAATTATAGTAAATATCAGAGTAATATACATTTCAAAATTGCTAAGAGAGTAAATTTCAAATGTTCTTACCACAAAAATGTTAAGTATTTGAGGTGATGGCTATATTGACTAGTTTGATTTAATTATTCCATACTATATTTATAGATTATAACATCACTTTGTACTCAGTAAGTTTATACAATTATAAATTGGTAGTTTATGATAATTAAAAAAAAAAAAAAGAAAGAAAGTAAAGAAAAAAGACTCATGGTTTTCAATCTACACCAGAAAGAGCCCAGGTCTACAGAAGTACCTCAGTGGCTGTAGAATAGATGCCAAAGCACAAAGCTTTCCATCCCTTCTCCAAAGTAGCTCCACTGTTCTTTCTATAAGCTGGGTTTCTATTCAAGATTTCATTCCATGTTAGCAATAAAATTAAAATTACAAATGCATATAATTTTTGACTTCATAGTTCCACATTTAGGCATTTTTCCTACAGATATACTCACTCACATCAAAAAACAATGCACATTAGAGATCATTTGCTGCAGCAGCAATCTGTAAAAGCAAAAGACTAGAAATAACTGTCTTAGTTCCTTTGGGCTACTATAATAAAACATCTTACATTAAGTAATTTAATTTATACTGATCTTAGAAGCTAAGCAGGGTTGGGCCTGCTTGGATGGGAGTTAATTTAATTTATAAACAACAGAAATTTATTGCTCTCAGTTCTAGAGACAAGAAAGCCAACATCAAGGCACCAGCCAATTCAGTGCCTACTGAGGTCCTGTTGCTAATAGTTAGCACCTATTACATATCTTCACATGGTAGAAGGAAGCAACCAGGCTCCATCAAGCCTCTTTTATAAGGGACTAATCCCATTTGTGAAAGTATTACCTACCAAAGGCCCCACCTCTTAATATAACCACATTACAGATTAAGTTCTGACATGACTGTTGGCTAGACACTAACATTCAGATCATAGCAGAAACCTAAACTATACAGACTATATAAATTATGATACAGCTATAAAATGGAATGCTAGACAATTAAAAGAGAGAGAAAGCTCTTTACAAACTGATATGGAAAAATCTCCAGATACATATTGATATGGTGACTTGCAAAAGCATTATGCTGAGCAAAAGAAGTCATACACAAAAGAATAAACTGTACAATTCATTGACATTAAATTCTAATTACATTAGTGAGTAAAACGAATCTATATTGACAGAAATCAGGTCAGCGGTTGGTGATGAGGGCAGGGTAGGTGTAGTTACCCTGAACTTCAAAGGGGTAGGAAAAACTTGCTGGGCCAATAGAAATGCTTTATATTCTAGGGATGGAAGTATATAAGTATATACATCTGTCAAACTGCATACCTAATGTACACATTTTATTATATATAAATTATACCTCAATAGTAAATATTTTAAAATGCTATTCAATAAGAGTTACCAAAAACACCACCCTATTTCATATTTTCAAATAAAGAAATACAAAATAAAGAGAAATAAAAATATCTAAAATCTCTACAAATGTAGTCTCTCCAACATTAAGTGGGGAAAAAAACAAGGTGCAGAGTATAATTATAGTTTTTGAGCATTTGTGAGATAAAAATTAATAAGCTACACAAACACACACATAGAGACATACACATTATATGTATTTAGAGAGAGAGAAAGAGAAAGGTATCTATAGGAGATACAAAAAAGTAAGTGGATTACTCAGAAGAAGGGGAATTAGATGGCTGGGACATGGCAAAGAAAATTTAATTTTTAATATATATCCTCTTATACCTTTTAAATTTTATATCAGGTTCATGATATAAAATTTTAAGGGTTTTGTTTTCTAATAATTTAATCTGAACAAAAGTAGCTCAGTGAGTATGGCACCAGCCACATACATGGAGGCTGGCAGGTTCGAGCCCGGCCCAGGCGTGCTAAACAACAATGATAATTCCAACAACAAAAAAAAAGCATAGCCAGGCTATGAGAGGTGCCTGTAGTCCCAGCTACTTAGGAGGCTGAGGCAAAAGAATCACTTCAGCCTAAGAGTTTGAGGTTGCTGTGAACTGTGATGCTATGGCACTCTACCAAGGGTGACATAATGAGACTCTGTCTCAAAAACAAAAATAAAATAAAATAAAATAAAATAAATAAATAAATAAAAAAGGTTTAAAATCATCATGTAGACCTTGGGGGTGGATCTACAGCATAGTAAAGAGAAAATAGGTCTAGGTCCAAAACTTTCAACATTACGAATTTTAAAATATGCTTTGAAAACAGTGCTAATCTGTGAAAATGAAGTGCAGTTACAAATCACTTGGCTGAGACTAAGGAAAATGAAATAAGAGATGAATAATGCCAGTTCTAAAAACTTCAAGTTTCAAGCCAAAAGGGGCAGGTTGAACTTGAAAGAGACTTTGCAGAACATGCACTGGAAACTACCCACATGCTACAGGTTGAACTATGTCCCCTTCAAAAGATATGTTCAAGTCCCAATATTAGGTATCTGTGAGTGTGACCTTATTTGTTAAAAGATGTAATCAAGTTAAGAAGAAGTCACACTGGATTAGGATGGGTCCTAAGCCAATGAGTTGGGTCCTTTTAAGAAGAGGGAAATTTGGACAGAAATATAGACACACAAAGAAGAGAACACAATTTGAAGATAGAGGCAGAGATTGGAGTTGTTCATCTTTAAGCTAACAAATGCCAAGGACTAGGCCAGGCTCAGTGGCTCACGCCTATAATCCTAGCACTCTGGGAGGACAAGGTAGGTGGATTGCTTGAGCTCACAAGTTTGAGACTAGCCTGAGCAAAAGTAAGACCCCGTCTCTACTAAAAATAGAAAAACTGAGGCAAGAGGATCACTTGAGCCCAAGAGTTGGAGGTTGCCGTGAGCTATGATGCCACAGCACTCTACCTAGGACAACAGCTTAAGACTCTGTCTCAAAAACAAACAAACAAAAAAAAGCCAAGGACTACCAGCAACCACCAGAAACTAGGAAAGAGGCATGGAACAGATCCTCCCTCAGAATCTCCAGAAGAACTCAATCTTGCCCACACCTTGATTTCAGACTTTGAGCCTCCAGGACTATGAGACAATAAATTTCTATTGTTTTAAGCCAAGTTTGTAATAATTTGTTATAACAGCTCTAAGAAATTGATACCTCATTATAAAACTGAAATGAATCCTTCCCTCTAGGAAAAAATGCTAACATATTCTATCCACAAAACCACATCAGCCCATTAGAAGTCTATTAGAAAAATTACACATTACAGGGAATCTCCAAATTTATTATATATATCTGTTTGACCTAAACTATTACAGACAGAACACAACAGGTAAACCACTTGACATTATTCTAATCCTTCAGATGAAATATACTTTTCTCTCTCTTATTTATTTATTTATTTATTTTTAAGATAGGGTCTCACTCTATTACCCAGGCTGGAGTACAGTAGCATCAACATAACTCACTATAACCTCAAACTCCTGGGTTCAAGCAATCAGCCTGTCCTGCCTCAGCCTTCCAAGTAGCTGGGACTATAGGTGTGTGCTACCATGCCCCGCTAATTTTTTTTTTTTTGTAGAGACAAGGTTTCACTATTGCCCTGTCTGATTTTGAATTCTGGGCCTCAAGAGATCCTCCTGTCTTGGCCTCCCAAAGTGCTAAGATTATAGGCATGCACTAATTGTACCTAGCAGCTTTTCTCTTAACTATTGATAAAGTGACCAAATGTTTTTGGGTACCTTAAACATACTACTAACCTCAAGAACCATGAATATTTTGTTAGCTGTCTCTAGCACATGGTAGAGTTGACATATATGCTGATGTCTAAGGTTCTTCAAGGCATCAATCTCCGTTTTGATCCGGGGCAAATCACTCTGTGACAAAACATAAGGAATGAGCAAAAAATTTTATTTGGGGTATATTCTAAGCATCAATATCAACATCTTTAATACTAAGTAGTAAAAGCTATCAGCAGGGCCAGGCACGGTGGTTCGTGCCTATAATCCTAGCACTTGGGGAGGCCGAGACAGGTGGATTGCCTGAGCTCACAGGTTTGAGACCATCTGAGCCAGAGTAAGACCTCGTCTCTAAAAATAGCCAGATGTTGTGGTGGGCACCGTTTTTCCCAACTACTTCGGAGGCTAAGGCAAGAGAATCACTTGAGACTAAGAGTTTGAAGTTGCTATAAGCTGTGAAGCCATGGCACTCTACCAAGGGCAACTAAGTGAAACTCTGTCTTAAAAATTATATATATAAAAAAAAAGCTATCAGTAGTCTCAAAATAAATTGTTCTATAATACAGAATACTATAACCAAACTTATTGGTATGTAACCAAGGCTTGGGGATTTTATAAAAGACAAGTACAACATGGGTCAATAGTACAATGTCCAGAAGACAATCTCAAACTCCTTTATAAAGTTAGCATTCCAAACAAGAAAAATAACAAACACTCTACTCAGTTGTCATGCCTATGCTACGCTTTGGGCCTCAGCAATAGCCCTTTAAAAGCATATTAAGCTAAAAACCAGTGAATTGAGGTGAAAGTTATGTGGCTATTCACTGCCTCAGTCTCCTAACTTTTCTGGAGGCTCGAAAATTTTCAAAATAGGTAAGGGGGGCTAACTCACACCTACATTCTCAGCACTTTGGAAGGCCAAAGTAGGAGGGATCACTTATGCCAAGGAGTTCAAGACCTACCTGGGCAATATAACAAGACCCTGTCTTTACAAAAAATTTAAAAATTAGCCAGGCATGGTAGTATACGCCCTTAGTTCCAGCTACTTAGGAGGCTGAGGTGGGAGGATCATTGAGCCCAAGACTTTAGTGAGTTATAACTGTGCCACCCTAGGACAACAGAGGGCAAACTGGCCTCTAAAAATACAAAACTAAAGAAAAAAAAAAATTATTATTTTTTTTTTGTAGAGACAAAGTCTTACTTTGTCAACCTCGGTAGAATGCTATGGCGTCACAGCTAACAGCAACTTCCAACTCCTGGGCTTAGATGATTCTCTTGCCTTAGCCTCCCAAGTAGCTGGGACTACAAGTGCCCACCATAACGTCTGGCTACTTTTTTTGTTGCAGTTTGGCCAGGGCCGGGTTTGAACCCACCACCCTTGGCATACGGGGCTAGCGCCCTACTCACTGAGCCATAGGAGCTGCCCAACTAAAGAAATTTTTAAACTTTGTTTTAAAAAAGGGTGGGCACCCATAGCTCAGTGGTTAGGGCTCCAGCCACATGCTCTGGGGCTGGTAGGTTTGAACCCAGCCCGGGCCTGCTAAACAAAAAAAAGCCGGTGTTGTGGTGGGTGCCCTGTAGTACCAGCTACTTGGGAGGCTGAGGCAAGAGAATCTCTTGAGCCCAAGAGTTTGAGGTTGCTGTGAGCTATGAGACCACCACACTCTACCGAGGATGACAAAGTGAGACTCTGTCTCAATAAATAAATAAATAAATAAGTAATTTTTTTTTTTTTTTTTGCAGTTTTTGGCCAGGCTGGGTTTAAACCCGCCTCATCTGGCATATGGGGCTGGCGCCCTACTCCTTTGAGCCACAGGCGCTGCCTAATAAATAAATAATTTTTTTTTTTTTTAATTTATTTACTCTTCTCTATGTGTGGTCTTTCATTCTGGGTCCTGTATCTTCAAACTTTTTTGTTCGTTTGTTTGTTTGTTTGCAGTTTTTGGCTGGGGCTGGATTTGAACCCCACCACCCTCGGCATATGGGGCCGGCAAGCTACTCACTGAGCCACAGGCGCCGCCCAAATAAATAATTTTTAAGAAAACTTTTTCTTTTTCTTTTTTTTTTTTTTTTATTAAATCCTAGTTGTGTTTATTAATGCAATCATGGGGTACAATGTGCTGGTTTCATATACAATCTGAAATATTTTCATCAAACTGGTTAACATAGCATTCATGGCATTTTCTTTGTTCTTTTTTTTTTTTTGAGACAGAGCCTCAAGCTGTCACCCTGGGTAGAGTGCTGTGGCATCACAGCTCACAGCAACCTCCAATTCCTGGGTTCAAGCAAGTCTCTTGCCTCCGCCTCCCAAGTAGCTGGGACCATAGGCACCGGCCACAACGCCCAGCCATTTTTGGTTGCAGCCATCATTGTTGTTTGGCGGGTCCTGGGGCTGGATTCGAACCCGCCGGCTTAGGTGTACGTGGCTGGCGCCTTAGCCCGTTGAGCCACAGGCACCGAACCTCATGGCATTTTCTTAGTTATTGTGTTAAGACCTTTATATTCTGCATTAAGTAAGTTTCACCTGTACCCTTCTGAGAACTTTTTTTAAAAAATAAAATTTTTAAAATAAATAGTTGGGGAGGAGGATAAACCAAGCTAAAAACATTTTTTTTTTTTTTTGAGACAGAGTCACACTATGTCACCCTCAGTAGAGTGCCACGTGGCATCAGAGCTCACAGCAACCTCAAACTCTTGGGCTCAAGTGATTCTCTTGCCTCAACCTCCCAAGTAGCTGGGATTACAGGTATCTGCCACAATGCCCAGCTATTTTTTGGTTGCAGTTGTCACTGCTTTTTAGCAGGCCCAGGCCAGGTTTGAACCCACCAGCCTCAGTCTACATGGCTAGCACCATAACCACTGATCTACGGGGCACCATGCCTAAGCTGAAAATATTTTAAAAGACAAAAACCTGGAAATTACATGAAGTAACCAAACTTTATTATAAAAAGGGACTAAGTCTAATAATAAGTGGCTCCAGATCCAATTACCTAAGACTATACAACTAGATGTCAGTTCTTCCCCAAGAACCAATTGCAACTTTCACTAGTCTGATATTGTAATCTTTCTTTTTCTTTCTTGATGGGTGGGTTGGAAAGCCTGATGACTAAAACCATGGGAATGATCAAAATATTATTAAAATCCTAGTAAGTGACTAAAATAATAGTAGAAAAATCTAAAAACAAGTTTAAAAATAACAAATTAATGTTATGAGATTGATGCTTTAGATTAAGTTCTGAGTATCAATATGATAATACATGTTGTAGTAACAGTACACACTTTGTTTACTAATTAAGCATTTGAAGTAATAGCAAAAGTAAATGAAGCTGAAGTTGTAACTAAAGCTTAAATTGCTTAAGGGAATTAATCAAATTTGTACTCAATGTTTAAATTTTTTTATCTTTATTTTTTCAATGTTTAAATATTGAAAAAATGGGGCTTGAAGCTTTTTTATTAGATTAACAAATATAATACTGAACACTAAAAAGACAAAAAATTGAAGGAGAGCATAGCAATTGACAGATATCAGTCACTGTGTGATTTTAGCATATATTTTGAAAGTAATTTTAAAAATGGGATGATGCTGCTATACCTAAACTGCTTATATTTCTTTGACTTATTTATACTTGTTAATCGGCACTTACATCCTTAAAAATAAAAAATAAGGTAACAAGTAATATTAAATCCCATATCATTCCAGCTATAAGGAAACAATTAAAAATTCTGTATAGGCTCTGCGCCTGTGGCTCAACAGGCGAAGGCGCCAGCCACGTACATCTGAGCTGGCGGGTTCGAATCCAGCCCGGCCGCCAAACAACAATGACAGCTACAACCAAAAAAAAAAAAAAAAAAAATGGCCAGGCATTGTGGCAGGTGCCTGTGGTCCCAGCTACTTGGGAGGCAGAGGCAGGAGACTTTGCTTGAGCCCAGGAATTGGAGGTTGCTGTGAGCTGTGATGCCACAGCACTCTATCCAGGGTGACAGCTTGAGGCTCTGTTTCAAAAAAAAAAAATTTTTTATGTTTGATAATTAATAACATTTTTAAAATGTTTACATCATTTTACTCAGTTCTATACTACTAATAATTATAATGCTAACTCAATCAAGAAAATATCTTTTCCTGTCAGGGCGCTGGTGGCTCATGCCTGCAATCCTAGCACACTGGGAGGCTGAGGTGGGTGGATTGCTTGAGCTCAGGAATTCGAGACCAGCCTGAGCCAGATCGAGACCTCTAATAATAGCCAGGCATTTTGGTAAGCACCTTAGTCTCAGCTATTCAAGACACTGAGGCAAGAGGATGGCTTAAACCTAAGAGTGTGAGGTTGCTATGAGCTATGATACCATGACACTGTACCCAGGGTGACAAAGTAAGACTTTATCTCAAAAAAAAAGAAGTTTTCCTTTTTTAACTCGTTAGAGGTTCATGATCAAAGTAAAAAATATTATTGAAAAAAGAGAAAGCCACAGATACATACTGCAACTCTACTGAATTCTCAGCAGAAGGAAATCAGAACAAGGAAAAGCCTAGAAACCAGGCTCAGCGCCCGTAGCTCAGTGGCTAGAGCGCCAGCCATAGACACAGGAGTTGGTGGGTTTGAATCCAGCCTGGGCCTGCCAAACAACAATGACAACTGCAACAACAAAATAGCCAGGCATTGTGGCAGGCACTTGTAGTCCCAGCTAGTTGGGAGGCTGAGGCAAGAGAATCACTTAAGTCCAAGAGTTTGAGGTTGCTGTGAGGTGTGAAGTCACAGCACTCTACCCAGGGGAAAAGCTTGAGACTCTGCCTTCAGAAAAAAAAAAAAAAAGCCTAGAAATTAAACAAAATGAAGAATGTTTGAAAGAATTAGAAAAAGCAAATGACTCAGGGTGATTTTAAACACCTGAAACGGTATAGAAGGTCCAAGAAGACCTTCAGAAGAGATAGGCTTTTTTACCTTAATATAAAAAAACTAACTTCACGTGAGGGGAAATAATGTAATGAAGAATAATAAAATACATGTTAACTGCAAAAAAAAAAAACTAACTTCACATACATTATAGCAAGATGACAAATTAAATGGACAGCCTGAGGAGGTAATCAGCTGCTGAATTTTGGAAGCATTCATGTTGTAGAGAAACAAGAGGCTAATTAGAAAAAAGATGTCACTAGATAACTTCTAAGGTCACTTTGAATAAAATTTAAATGCTGGAACATAATATTTAATTACCTACCTATCTACACTAAAAAATAGATCAACATTTAATAAGAATACCATAAAAAAAAAAGGACAGGAAATATTAATATCCAGAAATATCTACAAGACTATGAAACAACAACAGAAAAATGGATGCTACAGATTTCAACTACATGCCCGTGCCCTGCATTAAAATCTGAAGGATAAAATAATCCCCTCCCCTAGATTACTTTTTAAAATCACAAATCTATACATTTTTTAATAGGTTCTAAATAATATTCTAGAAAAAGAACAGTTACTAGAACATAAAAACAAATTTGAGTTTTAATTCACAAAATTTTGTTCCACAGGTAGAATATTAAAAAAATAATTTTAAACTTACCCCTAGTGCATTTTTATCCATGATTTTTATAGCTACCATTTCTCCAGTAAGGATATGGCAGGCAAGTTTGACCTTTGCAAAGCCACCTAAATATAGGAAAATATATCATGAAGACATAAGCACACAAACACCTTTTTATGTACTCTTAAAGGTTCCATTGAGCCATGTCTTCCTAGAAGTTTACAGCTCTTTCTTCCTATTGCTTTCAATGTGTTAGCCACAGATTCTAGCCTCTTTCCATCCCATGTCTAGCTGAAGTTTTGGGGGTTATATGTATCTCTAACTTTATAAGAAAAGAAAAAAAACACAGAATTCACTCTAAAAATTTGCTTTACAATTAACACTGCAATTAAATTTGCTTTATAATTAAACATTATGAGGCTGGGCAAGATGGCTCATGCCTATAATCTAGCACTTTGGGAGGCTGAAACAGAAGGATCACTTGAAGGAAGGCATTCAAAATCAGCCTGGGTAACACAGCAACAAAATATTTAAAAGAAAATAAATTAACCAGGGATGGCAATGCATCCCTTTAGTCCTCAGCTATCAAGGAGGCTGAGGTAGAAGGATTGCTACAGCCCTGGAGTTTGAGGATCAGTGAACTAGGATGACATCACTGCCCTCTAACCCAGGCAATAGAGCGAGACTCTGTCTCAAAAATAAATAAATAGGCAATTAACATTACTAGGATACAATATAGCTGCTAAAAAGACAAACCATATTCAGGCTCGGCGCCTGTGGCTCAACGGGCTAAGGCGCCAGCCACGTACACCTGAGCTGGCGGGTTCGAATCCAGCCCCCGGCCCGCCAAACAACAATGACAGCTGCAACCAAAAAATGGCCGGGCGTTGTGGTGGGCACCTGTGGTCCCAGCGACTTGGGAGGCAGAGGCAAGAGACTCGCTTGAGCCCAGGAATTGGAGGTTGCTGTGAGCTGCGATGCCACAGCACTCTATCCAGGGTGACAGCTTGAGGCTCTGTCTCAAAAAAAAAAAAAAAATAAAGTCACCGTTCTCTGGGGCTGCTCTGTTTCAGAAGAAGGGGTCTGTGGGAACAAATGCATTTTCACAATAATACTATGGTACCCTCTTAAGATTGTTCAGTACATTAGAGTACTGAGTTTGTGTCTATTTTTAAAAATAATAGTTTGAAAGTATAAACAATCTAGATGGTTTTAGAAAAATTCGATGATCATATTACTCTTCAATTCCATCTACCACAGAATCTTAGGGGAGGAAAGACCTTGGGGGTACCTATTTCTGCCTTGCATGTGACCCTGGGTTCCCTTTCTGGTTCTCTGATATGGGCAGAATCTGATTCTTTGATTAACTGCTCAGTTTGTGTTTTTTTTTTTAAGACAGAGCCTCAAGCTGTCACCCTGGATAGAGTGCTGTGGCATCACAGCTCACAGCAACCTCCAATTCCTGGGCTCAAGCGAGTCTCTTGCCTCCGCCTCCCAAGTAGCTGGGACTACAGGCGCCCGC
>CAUYON010093729.1:0-10599 GCA_963573935.1 Arctocebus calabarensis | reverse complement strand
AGAGCTGGAGGTTGCTGTGAGCAGTGTGACGCCACGGCACTCTACCCAGGGCGATAAAGTGAGACTCTGTCTCTATCAAAAAAAAAAAAAATGTCCTGCATCAATTTTCCCTCTCCGAGTAGAAACTCCAACTGCTGTTAGGGAAAAGGGGCGAAGACTCGATCTAACTGCTTCCTGCTGAATTGGGCAATGATAGAAGGGGGCAGTTAGGGTTTCTCTGGAGGGAGAGTGATACAGGGGTTCATGAACTGGAACCATCTTTGTTGTGTGTGAGCCGACAATTCTTTACTAAAGTTTAGAGCAGATATGGGGAGCATGTGGCTACTCACAGCTTGGTATTTCACTGGGCACTTTGAGTCCCAAGCTCCTTCCGGGTCTTACTGATTTCTTTCCCTTCTGTCTCCCCTCCCTGCCCATGGAGGGCAGCTGAGCCCCTCCTGGGATGTCCTATCTGATACCACTGCCCTTTTGGTCTTCAATTTCAACCAAAGTATCTTATACTTATAAACGTATCTTAGCAAACAAGGACTGTTCCCCTCCCCCCCAAATTTTTAGTGTCCATTAAAAACCACAACCTTTTAATTCTGTTGATCTAGGGTTTTTCTCTTTTCTGAGCCTCAGTGTTCTGGCCTGTAAAAAGGAGTACAATAATAACTACCTAAAGGGTCATAATAAATAAGAAATGAGATTATATATTTAAAATAGTTGGCCTCTAATAATTCTGGTCCCTTTTGTCTTCCCTTCCCTGGACTCAGAGCACACCAGGTGACTGTCTTTTGTTGGTCAAAGATAGTTGATGGGGAAGCCAATCTGGGTGGCCTTTCTGCTACTTGCAAGAGGCATTTGGGAGGCTTCCAGAAAGTTCAGTTGGAGCTGGGATGCTTTTTCTCCCTGAAGCCTAAGTTCAAAAGTCAGGAGAAGAGGGCAGGGAAGCTCTGTCCCTCTGAGCTTACATGCAGTAAAAGGGCCTCAAAATCCCTGTATGAGGCCAAATGTCGTCACTCACTCTTTCAACAGCATCTGTGATCCCGTGCCTGATCCAAGGCCCAGAGAGAGTTGTACACGGGGCTGCTGTTGTTTAAGCTGAGCTCCACTAGATCTCATCAATACAGCCCCAAATTTCATTTCCTACAGGGGCAGCGAGACACCGACTTAAGCTCAAATCCAGACTCATGGCTTACAGCTGCGTTGCTCTGAGCAAGTCACTTAAGCCTTCCGAGCCCCGTTTCCTCACTGAGACCCTCCTTCCTCTTTCTGCAGCTCCATGAGGGCATTAGAAACCACACTGCCCTGTTCTGCTGCCTATTTTGTTGTCAGTTTCCTACTCCTTTTCTTCGAAATGCCTCCTGGATCTTTCATCCCACTTTTTCAATTCATCTGAAGCATAAAGGACGACACACGACATCTGGTTGAGTTGGGAGACAGTTGTAGCAAGCAACTGGGGAGAATGGAGGCATCAGAACAGAACCTCCAGGCACCTGTGCTGCACTGACTCTCCCATCGGTCCCTCCTGCCGTGCTGAGCACTGTGGGGCTGGGACTGCACATCTCAGAGGCTCAGCTGAGCCCACTGCTGGAGCAGATGACATTGGGCTTCCTGCCAGCACTGGCCTGGTCCTTGGTGCCTAGCAGACAAAGCTGCTGTCAAACCCATCTCCATTTCTAAACACAGCTGTTCCTCAACTTCCAAAGAGGCTACGTCCTGATAAACCCATCTTAGGTAAAAAAACAAAAACAAAAAAAACTCCTAAGTCAAAAATGCATTTAATACACTGAAACTACCAGACATCACAGCTCAACCTAGCCTGCCTTGAGGGTGATCAGAACACTTCCATCACCTAACACAAGCCTATGATATAATGAAGTGTTGACTCATTAACTCATATAACTGATTAAATTTTGTACTGAAAGTGAGAAGCAGAAGGGTTGTATGGACACTCTGAGCACAGTTTCTACTTTTGCACCGTCGTAAAGGCGAAAAATCGTAAGCTGAGCTTCCATTGGTCAGGGACTATCTGTACTGTACAAAGTACCCACAGACCCAGGAGGGGAGGCTGGCCAGATACAGCTTGCAGGCCACTGCTTTTCAGCATGAAGGAAACTGCTCTTCAGCACAAATTGTTAAGGAACTGATAACAATCTGTTGCCAAGGTAACTGTTCCTCCAAGAAGGTCAAACCGAGAAATGACTCAGATAGTGACTAGTGATGTAATTTTGAACCCATCGGCCATCTGGCAGCAAGTCAAGAAGCATAGCCAAAGCCCATGCACATTTTTTTTCTTTACTTGCAATTTTCTTAAGAGCTCAGACATGGGAACCTTGTCCTCACCCGCCTCCCCTTTACAGTCAGAGGGAGCAGCAGTATTTGTCACTGTGCCTGGGAAAGAGAAGAGGCCCTTTGTGGACAACTTGGGAAGGCTCCTGTGCCAGAGTCTCCCTTTCCCAGCTCTTGTCAATGCCCCTGCCGAGGGGAGCCCCGAGAACAGGCTGTCAGCTCTTTTCAGGGCTGGGAAAGTCAGGCTTTCTGTCGCCTTGGCTGGGCCGAGGGACTTGGATCACTGGTCATCGGCCCAGGATTTACACAGAGAGGAGCAAAGAGGGATGAGAAACATCAGACCTTTCGCTGGTTCAGAACTGGAGACTTTCAGAGCCTGGAAGAAACCTCGACAGCCCTCAGGGGCAGCCACCCTGCTCCCCCATGGATGAGAAACGGAGTCTGAGGAAAGTCACACAGCTCTGGGCCTGGGCTTTTGCTGTCTAGAGCCAGAAGGTCTGAGGGAATCAGGGCCAGCACCTCTGCGGGCTGGACAAGCCCCTGCCCCAGCCCTGCCTCTGGCCCGGCTGTCTGCAGAGGAGCCCGCAGCGCCCCCGCTCGGCAGGCTTGTCTCCAAACGCTGCGTCCACCTCCACCCGGCTGCCTGGCTGTCCAGGTCCAGCACCATGCCAGCCCGGACCTTTCCAGCTTGTTCCAGGAGAGGCACAGGAAGAGCAATTGCAAACTCTTCATTTTTTAAGATCTGCTGATGGTGGAAAGAAAACAGGCTTTGGAATCACCCAGACAGGGGCTCACAGTCTGACTCTGCCACTTCCCTGCTCTTTAGATTGGTCAAGTTACCCCACTGTTCTGAGCTTTAATGGCCTCCTCGGTGAAATGGAGCGGGCATCCATCCCAAAGACGGTTTTAAGAGTTGAGCGACAGTGTGTGGCTGCTTCCCTCTGGGCTCCTCCATTCTGCCCTCACAGGTTGCATCCTGGTGGCTCCCTGCAGGACACATCCGCTGCCTGCTTTGTTTGGAGATTAAGGATGTAATAATATCTGTAAATGCAGCTCCTCAAACGCAGGGTCCGGGTGAGGCTGGGCATGCAGAAACCACTCAGCCTCAGTTCCTCCCCCAGGGATGGACAATGCCTGGCTGCAGTGTGCCCAGAAATAGTCCTGAAAAGAAAATGAATGAATGAATTTCCAGTCCTGCATAATACTGGTGCCATTTACCAGTTGGGGACCATGGCTGGGCAAGCTGTATTTCTCTTTGAGCCATTTTTCCTCATCTGTAACCCAGAAACAATAACCCACCTGTCATTACACATTAGCCGTGTGACAGGCCCCTTCCTGCCCTGACACTTCTGGCCCTCCTGGTACCACCTGAACATCTGTGTGGCTTTCCCTGATGTATCCCCTTCCCAAAAAGAGGCGTGCTGGCTGTGATCTCTTCCTAAGTGGGGAGGACGCTGTGGGCAAGTGCCTGGTCTCATCTGTCTCCGTACGAGGACACACGATTTATTGACACATGAGTGTCCTCTTCCTCTTCACACCCCCAACCAGCTAAAGATAATTTTTCCTTTGCCTGCTTAGATTTTCCCTTTTCCCTCCCACTAAAAAATTAGTTTAGTTTCTACTGGCTAAGATCTAAAATGTCTGTGGTAACCCCGGAAATGTGAGTGGGGAGAAACAGGACCCAAGCTGCAGGAAGAAAGACGGTAAGAGGTGGTCAGAGAGGCCGAGGACAGAAATCTCAGAAGACCTGGGAAGAGGGGAGGAGGCCTGGACAGCAGCCCAGGAGGCCGCACAGTAAGAAGAGTTCAGAGGGAATTTGACAAGATGTCCCAGGGCGTCTGCTATCTACAGGGAAAGAGAAATTGGAAGTGCTTGATTGGTTATGAATTTGTTCCCTGCTAATATTCCTTAAGGATGTTTCAGTCAAGTTTGATTAATTTTGGACTGTGAGTTTGTAAATGTCTCAGTACCTAAACGGAGGCACGTGGAGCCCCCACATGTATCAGAGGCCCTGGCACGGCGGCTGACCCCAGTTGGACCGACTACCTAACACCAGTGAGTACGGGAAATTCACAGCCATTTCTTGTTGTCTGAGCCATTCTCGTGATCACAGGACAGTGATGCCACAACAAAGGGAGCTACTGTACAGAGGTACAGAAATTTGGAGAAACGTGCTCAGTTCCCTACTGGATAACCTTGGGGATCTATTTTCAGCCCTCAATAACCTCCTGGAAGCTGTCTTTTTATGACATGACAGTGACCTCTCCAGCCACCGTTAACCTGAATGAAGACAATCAGAGTCCCTCTCCATGGACCTTGGAATTGTGACTAAAGCGTGGGTCTCAGACTTGGCTGGTTAACGTGGGCAGACATCTAAATTCAGAGGCCATGAAGCAGCTGGGTTTGACCTCATGCAGAGAAATGACAAATGGGATGATGATGAGGCCTGTGCGCTATTGCTTTCCAGGAAATACCCACTTTGGCTGAAGCTAGCTTGAGGTGGATTTCTCTTACCTGCAACCAAAGTAACATTGACCAAGGCAATGACATCAGTGGCTTGAGTCATGGTCCCTCAGCATGGCCACTGTCATTCTGCCAGCCTGTCCCCCATAGCCCTGGGCAGTACAAGAAGCCCCAGGGGAACAACACAAACTCACCAGGGCCCCACAGGCAGGTGACCTTCCTATGGGGTGCTCTGAGGCACCCTGTCTTACTTGGTCCTTCTAGCCCAGCAAAGGGTCAGACCCTTACTGTTTGCATCTCCCCTTGACACCAATGATGAAAAATGAGAAAAACATCTCTTCCAAATAGCAGGTCAGTAGAACCCATGGTGAAGAAAGCCATCAATTTTTTCTAGGAGGCTGGCAAACACTTCTTGAGAGTGTTACAGATAATCAGACACAAAAATAAGACTTAATTAGGCACTAGCTTTGCCTTTGGGAAAACTGCACCCAGAGGTGAAAATGTGTAGGCTTTCCAGAGAAAGCTTTGTGCAGAATCAATAAAAGAAGCCACTGTTATCTAGTTGCTATTTTTTTTTAGTTAAGTGGACAGCCGTCATGTGTTTTTATTCATTTTTGTTTGTTTGTTTTGCTTTTTAAAAAAATTTCAGATTAATGAGAGGGTACAGACCACTAGATTACATTGTTTGTGTTTGCTGTGAAGAGTCTGAGTTACAGTTGTGCCCCTAACCCAGGACGTGTGCCCATATATTGTGCCTGTTAGGTGAGAGCATGTGTTTTTATTCTTATCTGACATCACAAGAAAAAGAAATCACCGATTCGTAATTCTGCAAACCCATGGTCTGAGTGATCCTACCAGGAGACAAAAACCCATGGGATGTGCTGCTCATTGTGAATGTCCCAGGGTTGGGAAGAAATTCAGAGTACTCAGCAGAGACTCCACAGGGAGACGAACCAAAGGGGCCTATGATTTGGTGTGACTGGCTGCACAGCCCTTTAAAAATGAGATAATATGAGGCATCTTTTTCAGAAAAATTAATTATTCTATAAAAGTATGAGGGAAACAAAATGATAAGTTTCTGCTTAATTATTTGCATACCTCTCTTGGTGACCCTGGAACTCTCATGAACCAGAGGTGTCCTGTGTGTGTTCTGCAGGGCAGCCCTGGAGTCCTCTCCCTTCTTCTCCTGCACCCCCAGGCTTCTCAGAGACCCTAAGACTTGGTCTTGCTTTTTCACCATGGGACTTGGAAGAGGCTATCATACACCCTGCTTTCTTCAGTGGGCATTTTCCCAATTTTATAAAACCTGTAAACTAAGATTCCTCAAAGACCCCACAACAAGTCCAGCTCCTTTTTTTTTTCTTCCTGTTTTGTATTTTGGGGCTTGCCTAATATTTTATTTTAAACGGGTTTCTGCTGCTACAAAGAGCCTTGGCAACTCTTACAGACATCCCCTGAGTACAATTTTCGCTTCTTGGGAAGTCATCCATCATATACGTGGGCTCCCAGTCCCCAAGTTCCCCATTTCCTTGGCAATGAAAGGAAAAAGCTGTGGCCCCTGGAGGGGCTCTGAAAAGGTGGATAACTTACCTTCTTCCCTTGCTTCTGCACATAGAAACTGCCCTTCAGAGAAGAAAGGCAAGGTGTTCCTGCCTGAGAGCTGACAAAAAACTTCTTCCACAGCATTTAAAGAGACAGAAAAGTGTAAGCTTCTCCCGGTATGTTTGAGGGGTGTGTGTGTGTGTGTGAGAGAGAGAGAGAGAGAATTTGTGTTGTCACAGATGGTGACTTCCGAATAGTTCCCCTTTGAAAAAAGTAATTAATTGCCCTTTCAGTTGTGAAAGTTGCAGCCTAGAACATGGTTTGAATGAAAAAGTTGAGGCAAAGGAAGAAAATTTCCAGTTTTTCTCAGGAGCTAAACTGTGGGGAGAAAAGGGTGAATAGGGGGGCAAAGGAAAGAGAAGCCAGGAGGGGGTAAAGGGTAAAGGTCCCGGACAGAGCAGGGAGAACGGGTCTTTTTTTTTTTTTTGAGATGGAGTCTTACTCTGTTTCCCTCAATAGAGTGCTATGCTGTTACAGCTCACAGCAACCTCAAACTCTTGGACTTGAACAATTCTCTTGCCTCGGTCTCCCAAGTAACTGGGTGTACAGGTGCCTGCCACAATGCCTGGCTATTGTGTTGTTGTTGTTGCAGTTGTCATTGTTGTTTTAGCTGGCCTGGGCTGGGTTTGAACCTGACAGCCTTGGTCTATGTGGCCAACGCCCTACCCACTGAGCTATGGGCACCACCTTGAACTGGTCTTGTGCTGTGGGCTGGAGGGGAACTTTAGGAAGTAATACCACAGGCTTGATTTCCTGGTGTCTGACATACCCTCCATCGCTCCCAAACCTTTGGTGAAATCATGATGCGCCTCTCCTGGAGTGTGAAGCCTCATGGGAGGCTGTGTGAAGGTTCTGGAACAAGCTGGGAGCTGTGACAACACAGAGGGAGGAAGAAGGTGCCCAGAAGTGGTCAGGGTGGTGCTGGGGACAGATTTCAGGTGAGTCCCCAGTTCCTCTTCCGCCCTAGGACGTCCAGGGATTGGTCCCAGACTCAGCACATTCATGTGGGAAAAGAGTGAGATTTACTCTGGATATTAAAACAGCCTGGTGGGACACACAATGATCTCTAGAAGTTTGTGCTCTAATCTCTCCTCTTGATTTATCTTCACCTTGTCTCATTTCCATTTGTCACACTTTTGTGTTTCTCTCTAAGCAAATGATTTCTTTCCTTTCAACATCATTTTGATATCTGCTCTTGGTTTTGACCTTACCCATTCATCAGTTAATGGGCAATTGGGTTGTTTCCACTTTTTGGCTAGCATGAGTAATACACTATGGACATTTGTGGACAAGTTTTGTGTGGACATATATTTCAGTTGGGTTAAAGTGTCACTCTATGTTTAACCTTTTGAAGAACTGCCAGAAATATTTTCCAAAGTGCACCATTTTATATTTACCCTCAGGGTGATAAAGCAGATGCCAACGATTCCCTTACTTCCCCAGCAGGAGGTGCCCTGGCCTGGATCCTTAAGCCAACCAGGAGCAAACACAGGAAACGTGCTGGGGCAACCCCAAGCAGGCACCGGGCAGGCACCGGGCAGGCAAAGGAAGTGGTCAAGGATATGTGGTTAGCTCTTGAGGGGCTGCTTAATAAACTGAAAGTTTTGATCCAAATATTTTAGCAGAGAGGTCCTGGGGTGTGCATGTGCATATGTATGAATATGAGTATTCTTCACAGGATACCACAAGAAAGTGCAAAGAAGCCTATAGAATGGGAGAAAATATTTGAAAATTATTTATTTGATAAAGGATTCATATTTAGAATGTATAAAAACTCCTACAACTCAATAATTTTTTAAAAAGTCCCATTTAAAAAGTGAGCAAAGAATATGAACTGATATTCCTCCAAAGACGATAAACATATGGCCAATAAGCACACAAAGGAATTCTCAGTATTGTTAACCATCAGGAAAGTGAAATTCACAATGAGATACCACTTATACCCAATAGAATGGCTAAACTAATAAAAAAGACAATAACAAGTATTGGAAAGGATGTGGAGAAATGGGAGCTCTTATGCACTGTTAGTAGGAATATAAAATGGTGTACTTTAGAAAATATTTCTGGCAGTTCTTCAAAAGTTTAAACATACAGTTACACTTTTTTTTTTTTTTTAAGACAGAGTCTCACTTCATCACCCTCAGTAGAGTGCCGTGGCGTCACAGCTCATAGCAACCTCCATCTCCTGGTTTTAGGCGATTCTCTTGCCTCAGCCTCCCGAGTAGCTAGGCCTACAGGCACCCTCCATGACGCCCAGCTATTTTTGTTGTTGTTGTTGCAGTTTGGCCGGGGCTGGGTTTGAACCCGCCACCCTCGGAATATGGGGCCAGAGCACTGTCTACTGAGCAACAGCACCACCCTATAGAGTAACACTTTAACCCAACGGTAATATATGTCCACACAAAAACTTGCCCACAAATGTCCATAGTGTATTTTTTTTTACAACATCAGAACATCTAAGAAAAATCACGTGGTTCAGAAACTGTTCATAGTGTATTATTCGTGGAGGTCAAAAGTGGAAACAACCCAACTGTCTACTAACTAATAAATGGATAAACAAAAGTGGAGATCTCTATAGTGAAATTTGTCCATAAAGAGAAATAGGGTATTGCAACATGGATAAAACTTAAAACATGTTAAGTCAGACACAAAGCACCATGAATTCTATTATTCCATTTGTATGAAGCGTCCAGAACAGGCTAATCCATAGAGACAAAAAATAGATGTGTGGTTGCCTAGGACTGGGGGTAGGTGTGGCAGGGGGGACGGAAGTGACTGCTAATAGGTTTCTTTCAGGGATGATGAAAATGTTCTAACACTGATTATAGTGATGGTTGCACAGCTCTGCGAATATTCTAAAGAACATTAAATGATACATGGTGTTGGGTGAACTGTACCAGTATGTGTGTAATAAAGAAAATTTAGGTAAGGTGTTGTTTTCCCTAAGATTTCTAAGCACTTGGGTTTTTTGTTTGTTTGAACTTTTATCATTAATCTAGCATTATCTGATTGTGGTCATAGAACATTGCCAAAATAATTTCTTTGAAATTAATCAAGGATTTCTTTGTGGCCTTGTGTGCGACCAATTTTCTTAGTCTTTTACAGTGTTTGACATATACAAGTATTTAACCACTTGTTGGGCACTTGTGCGTGCCAGGTGCTGTCCTGGACACATGAGCTCTGCTCTCAACAACTCAGCAGAGTGGCCCTCTCCATCTCACAGTGACGGTGACAAGGCCCACAGGAGTTAAACCCTAGAGCCAGTGAATGGCGGGTCTGGGAACTGAGCCCAAGCCTGTCTGGCTCCCAGAAGCCGGCTCACCACACTCAGTCACAAAGCCCTTTTAAAGGGATTCTCTTTATGCAAATGATCTTTCCTTTGACAAGAGTTTGGGGTCATTTTTCGCCTTATCTCCGGCTCATACTGATATAGTTACAAGACCATTGTGCACAAGCGTTTCCTTCCTCACATTATGGCTTCAACTTGGCAGTGAAAACTTGACTAGTGAATCCAAGACACAGAAAATGCAAAGAAAAACAAAATTATTCTCAAAAAGACATAAAAGATGTGAACAGAGTGAAAGACCATGTAACTGAATAAATAGACTGAATAGGATTAGGCCAGCAAATCCCCCCCAAATAATCCATATCATGCATTTAATATTCCTGCAAGATTTCTAAAACTTGTCTAAATAATCCTAAAGTTCATCAGAAAGCAAACATAATTTGAATAGCTCAAAACTCTTTAAAAACTAGAATAATGAGAGGCTCTTACTCCACGTAATATTAAGCAGTATCATAAAGCTCAAGATGCCAGCAAGTAGAAACAGAAATTTGATGTGTAACTCTGGGGAACAAAACGGATACCAGTGACAGAAAATCCAGGTAATAAGAGCACTAAATATTTGACAAATGTGGTATTTAAATGAATGAGGACAAAGAAGATCATTTAATAAATGAGGCAGGGATGATTGGTTAATTATTCACAAAAAAGGTTAACTCATGTCTTTACTGAACAAAACTTTACAACTTTGATATACTAAAAACGTTTTAGACAAAATTTAAGTATAAACTTCAGATTGGGAGAATTTTGTAACAACTATGTTATATGATCAATAGTTTTTTTTTTTTTGAGACAGAGCCTCAAGCTATCACCCTGGATAGAGTGCTGTGACATCCCAGCTCACAGCCCTCCAATTCCTGGGCTCAAGCGAGTCTCTTGCCTCCACCTCCCAAGTAGCTGGGATTACAGGCGCCTAC
>CAUYON010093728.1:0-19177 GCA_963573935.1 Arctocebus calabarensis | reverse complement strand
TATTCTGCTGATCCTCAGGCGGCCTGGGGCAGCTGTGGGGGCAGGCTGTGGCCCGTTTGAGGGGAGGCACCCCCTGGAAACATCCCAGGGTCTCCAGAGAACTTGGAGCCCTCAGGAGACCGGCTGACGATCACTCCTAAGTTTACCTGTAAGTCTGCCTCCGGAGGTAAGCTACTCTAACATCTAAGTTTGGCTAATGTCTGCAGATTTGTTATAAATTATTAGAAAAATATGTAACTGTTGAATCCAATTGTTATAATTTGTGTAGAGCCTCCAGGGTAAGGCAAAAGACAAGAACTTTAAACAGGGACCTCAGGTTACTGAGCTATTAGCCTGTCAAAAACTTTCAGAGGCATGGGGAGCCTCGACCCTATTGGCCAGTCGGGAGCTCCCAGAAATACCAGAAATACCATTAAAATGAAAGCGGATGTCCCATCCATCCCCGGGTATTAGATCACTCACAAGCCTGTTAAAAACTATATGAAAAGATGTTCTGGTTCTGGTTTTGAGAATATAAAAGTGTATGTCATTTATTCAATGTTTGCTAAAAAAATTGATCTCAACCCAAAACAGTCTTGTATTAAACTGAGAAGGGAAGAAAAAAAATGTAAAAGAGTTAAAAATTCCCTAGAACTTGACATTCTATGCCTTGAGACACCTGAGTTCTAATTCTTGTCAGCAATTAAAGGTTTCTTCCTCTATATTATTAGTATAAATATCTGTCCATTTTAATTCACTATTTTCCTGCAAAATTCTGGCTCCCTGATGGGAGTACTCCCCAGCACCCGGACATGGAAAGTGTCTGTGCAGGTTAAGTAAAACTTATGAAGAAGTTTACATGTAATCCAGTAAACTATGCATTTCCTTTAAAATCTTCTGCCTTGTAATCTTGTTTGAACAAATTTTTTAAGCCTTTGATATTTGACAAAACTTCCAAAGCCAAAACTCTAAATTTGGAGCTTGGAGCTTGTAGCACAGTGGTTGCAGCATTGGCCACCTGCACCAAGAGTGGCAGGTTCAAACTCAGCCTTGGCCAACTAAAATGAGTTAAACTTATTTGATTTGTTAAAAATGTATAGGAAACATTGTCAAATATAAAAGGAATTAATTTTGTATGAATTATAGTTATATGTATGTTCCAATATTATAAAATATTAATCTATCCTAAAGTATAAAATATTAGTCTGTCTTAATATATATTATCAGTAATTCATCTAAAAAAAGAAAATATATATATATATATTAAGAGAAACTAAATTCTTTTTTTTTTTTTTTGTAGAGACAGAGTCTCACTTTATCACCCTTGGTAGAGTGCCGTGGCGTCACACTGCTCACAGCAACCTCCAGCTCTTGGGCTCAAGGGATTCTCTTGCCTCAGCCTCCCGAGTAGCTGGGACTACAGGCGCTTGCCACAGCACCCAGCTATTTTTTTTTGTTTTGCAGTTCGGCCGAGGCCGGGCTTGAACCCGCCACCTTCGGTATATGGGGCCGGCGCCCTACTCGCTGAGCCACAGGAGCCGCCTGGTTCTTTTTTATTTCTTCCATTTCTCTCCTTGTTCATATCTGCCTTTACATTCTTGATATATATCATGGCTATTCTAAAGTCCATGTCTGCTAATTGCACCATGTCTACTATTTCTAGCTCTGTTTCTATTGACTAATATTTTCTCCTGGTTACAGGGCATATTTTCCTGTTTTTTCCTATGTCTTCTAACATTTGACTGGATGCTAGAAATGGTGAGTTTATGCAGTTGGATGCCTGGATTTTGTTGTTTTTCTTTAAAGAATCTGACAGTTGTATTACTGTGTCTAGGAGCTTCTAGACACAGTGTGGACCAGCTTGATTTTATTGAGGCTTGTGTTTAAGCTTCATTAGTAAGTATCTAGAGCAGGCGTCCTCAAACTTTTTAAACAGGGGACCAATTCACTATCCCTCAGACCGTTGGAGGGCCAGACTATAGTTTAAAAAAAAAAAACTGGCTCGGTGCCTGCGGTTCAACGGGCTAAGGTGCCAGCCACGTACACCTGAGCTGGCGGGTTTGAATCCAGCCTGGGCCTGCCAAACAACAATGACAGCTGCAACCTAAAAATGGCCAGGTGTTGTGGCGGGTGCCTGTAGTCCCAGCTACTTGGGAGGTGGAGGCAAGAGACTCGCTTGAGCCCAGGAATTGGAGGTTGCTGTGAGCTGTGATGCCACAGCACTCTACCCAGGGTGACAGCTTGAGGCTCTGTCTCAAAAAAACCCCAAAAAACTATGAACAAATTCCTATGCACACTGCACATACCTTCTTTTGAAGTAAAAAACAAAATGGGAACAAATACAATTCACACCAAAGCATGTGGCCCGTGGGCCGTAGTTTGAGGACCCCGATCTAGAGTAACCTTTAATCTAGAGCTATTTTGGGCCCTGATCCTAAGGTATGGCCTTTCTGTGGTCTTTACTGAATGTCCCAAGTATTCAATGATGTCGCTTTACTGTAGTTGGTTGAATTGAAACATCTGTGTGAGCTCGGAGTCGTTCTTTCTCAGGTAGTTGTTCTTTGGTCTTGTCAAGTCTCATTCTGTGCAAATACAGCTCAGTTTTCAGCAGAAGACTTGACGAGACCTCCATGCAGCTTTATTCAGCTCTTCCTCTGCATAGCTTCCTCCTCTTTGGTATTGTGCCTGGGAAAGTCTAGCCTTCCCAAACTCCAATTTCTGTCTCCTTTCCTCGACAAGACTACCTTGCTGTGTTCCACACCAGAGCTTCGCAAATGCCTCCATGAAGGAAGCCTGAGCTATCAGAGGGCTCTCATCATTTGTTTCCCTTCCTCCAGGGATCAATCCCGCCTACTTCCAGTCTAATTTCTTTATAAAAGTTGTTTCTTATGTGAGAATATTTATCTGGCAATTTGTAGCGAGAGAGCCAATCTGATAGCAGTTACTTCACAATGACCAGGACAGAAGGTCTGTCTGTAGAAATTCATTTTTATCATGCTTTCGTGAAGTAGTGGTCTACCTTAAACTGGAAATTAAAACAAAACAAAATCGCTTCTTCATGTAGCAACAGCAATAGGAGTGAGAAACAGCAAGATCTTGATCGTGTTTTTGGACTGAGTGGATGTAATAATTGGACGGTTAGATGAATGTGAGAGACTAAGAGGAATCAAGAGTTTTGACTGAGCAATGAGTAAAACAGGGATGCCAGTTACTTGAGATGGAAAGACGATGCCAGAAGTAGGGTTGGTGCAGGAAGACAGAAAACGCAGGCTTAGCGCCCATAGCTTAGTAGTTAGGGCGCCGGCCACATATAGCAGGGAGAGTGGGTTCGAACCCAGTCCGGGCCTGCTAAACAACCATGACAATTGCAGCAACAAAAAGTGGCTGGGCGTTGTGGTGGGCACCTGTAGTCCTAGCTACTAGGAAGGCTGAGGCAAGAGGATCACTTAAGTCCAAGAGTTTGAGGTTGCTGTGTGCTGTGAAGCCATAGCACTCTACTAAGGGCAACATAGTGAGACTCTGTCTCAAAAAAACCAAAAACTCAATTTGGAACATGCTAACTATGATGTATATAAATATCCAGGTGAAGGTACTAATTAGCAGATGGACACTTGAGGATAGAACACAGGGAAAAGGTCTGAGCCAGGAAAACACATTTGGAAGTCACCAGTAAGCAGGTAATATTAAAAGCTATGAGTCTGGATACGATCACCTATGGTGAGTGAGGAAAGACAGAATAGAAAAAGCTGTTCTCTCCCTATGATATATTACCATGTAGATTTCAAAGATGTGTAGAAAAAACAGCAAAGGAGGCCAAAAAGAAATAAGAGGAAAACTAGGAGAGATATTATCTGGAGGCCAAGTGCAGAGGGTTTCAAGTGAGGGGAAGAAATCATCTATGTCAAATGCCACTGACAGGTATGATTATATATTGAGGAATGACCGCTGGACTTAGGGGTGTGGAAGCCATTGATTTCCATAAGCAGCACAGTTGTGGCAGAGTAACAGGAGGTGAGTGCCTGACTGCACGTGTTCCACAGGGAATGGCAGGACTGAAGTTGTCTACGTAGAGAACACTTTAAAGGTTTTCTGGAATGGAAAGGAAAAACATGTAGGAGTAGCTACAGGGAGAACCGAGGCCAAGAAAGGATTGTTTGTTTCCCAAATACTGGCAGATTTGTAGGTTAATGGTAAAGATCCAGTTGAGATGGGGGTGAAATGATGACACAGGAGACAGAAGGCAACACTTACCTATCGGAAGCCCTCACTGCCAGTGAAAATGAGACCCAGGGCACACGGGGAACTGCCCACAGAGAGGTGGCTGTGGAGGGGTATAGATTCCAGGCGAACGGGCAGGTGGAGATGGAGCTTAGAGGATTTTTTTTTTCTAATTTTTTTTTCCCCTCAGTGAAACAGGATGCAACGATCCACTAAACTCCTCTTTCAGCTCACAGGAAGACTCTATTCAGAACTAGTGTTGTTTGCCAGATAATTAGTGCTCTAGATAAAAATGAAAATCATTCTCAGGAGTAAACAAGGAGCTTCAGTGTCCATGAATTTTCTTTTAATTTTATTTGAGGTGTGGTGTGTTACTGTCTTCTCACATTCCAAGTGGTACCTATTTTCCCATTTTTTAAAATTTAAACTCTTTCTTTTCAGAAAAATGAAGATATACAAACATATATTTTGTTTTGTTTTAGAAATTTATTTTTCTAAAGCAAAGTCAATAGTTTATTTTTTTTTTTATTTTTTGTTTTTTGAGTCGGAGCCTCAAGCTGTCACCCTGGGTAGAGTGCTGTGGCATCACAGCTCACAACAACCTCCACCTCCTGGGCTCAAGCGATTCTCATGCCTCCACCTCCCAAGTAGCTGGGACTACAGGCACCAGCCACAACATCTGGCTATTTTTTTGGTTGCAGCCGTCATTGTTTGGCAGGCCTGGGCTGGATTCAAACCGGCCAGCTCAGGTGTATGTGGCTGGCGCCTTAGCTGCTTGAGCCACAGGTGCCGAGCCACAAAGTTAATAGTTTATAATTGAGAATTTTTTCTCCATAAAACAGTAATTGTTCTATTTGTAAATGTCAATTCAATCCATAGAAGTAGGTGATTTTCATGCCTAAATATATAATAGTTCTAATAGCACTTCTGATGGTAACTGCACATTTCAAACAATGTACAGAGCACCTATCAGGTGTCAGAATCTGTGTTAGAGACCAGGACATCTCAGTAAGGAAACTGTTTAGTAGGAAAAGAGATGACACACCAACACCTGTAAAATTGCCAATTTGGTATGTGTTATGATAAGGACCTTATTTTCCTCTCAGAGGCCTAACAGCATTTTATCCAATCAGGGAGATGAGCAAAAGCAAGGGTCAGTACAAAAATCACAGAGCTAAAAAGAAGAGTGACAATGGAATGAACATGCATTTTTTTTTTTTTTTTAAGCAGGCCTGGGCCAGGTTCAAACCTGCCACCCTTGGTGCACAGAGCTGCTGCTCTAACCATTGAGCTACAAGCACCCATGTTCACGGAATGAACATGCTTCCTGCCAGGGCATCTGATCAGCATTCTTTTCCTCAAAGCACCCCCAAGCTCTAAACCAGTGGAGTTTCAAAGCTCTCAACCTTTCTAATGCCGCGACCCTTTAATACAGTTCCTCATGTTGTGGTGACCCCCAACCAGAAAATTATTTTCATTGCTATTTCATTAACTATAATTTTGCTACTGTTCTGAATTGTAATGTGAATATCTGACATTGAGGATGGTCTTAAGCGACCCCTGTGAAAGGGTCGTTTGACTCCCAAAGGGGTCGAGACCCACAGGTTGAGAACCGCTGCTCTAAAACAATGGTAACAAAGACCAGAGCCATCTTGATGGGACGGGGAGAACCTAAAGCAGCGTTTCTAAAACTATGTTTCTCCAGGCTTCCTCCTTTAGAACCTCCAGGCTTCTACTGAATCAGATTAGAGAACAAGGCCTGGGAACGTGCATCTGCAGCACGTGTGCAGGTACTCTAGATGCACACCACGGTGTGGGAACTGCTTGCCAAGAGTCTGGGTGACAACAGCTCATGGTTTCAGCACAATCCCCAGTGGCGGTGGGCACGAGTTAGGAGGCACACCTGTGGGGACAGGAAGCAAGAGAAAGGAGCTTGAGTGGGGGACATGGGGATGAAGGTGAGCAAAGGTGGCACAAGGTCAGGGGCATGTTAGAGGCTGGGCACAGAACGGCAGTTTGAAGCCACTGGTGACAGATTTGCCAGGTAGGAGGCAGCAGAGTGCGGCAATTAAGAATATGAATTTTGCTTTTTAAGCCTCTCGTTGACAGGTAGAATTCTATGAGTTTTTCTCATGGCACTTAAATTTTTACATTTATAATACAAGTGAAAGTACAGAATTTGGAGATTATTATTAATACAAAGTGTTGTTATAATAGAATTCAAGACTTTTTTTTTAACAACTCTTTCATATCTATTTAAAGCGAGTAATTCTGGCAAACATGGTTTCAAAGTGTTAGATTTGAGGGGAGACCTCTGAAGGAGGCCAAATGTGCCAAAGAGTTATGTCAAATGATCTCTAATGTACTGGTTGAATCTCGGAAGGACAATTATTTATGAATATTGTCTTTAGCAGTGGAAGATATCCTCCTTCCAATTACTAATTACTAGCTGCTCTCTGAATAGAAGTATATATAATTCTCTTTTAATTGCATGGGAACTCCAACATTATGCCATGCTGACCCTTCCTATTACCAAGCCCTTGGCAAGTTGAAGTGAGATAATAGAGGTTCATCTCCATATTTGATAGAGGCCAAAATTTGTACTTCTGATTATTGCGTTTTTTTTTTTTTTTGAGACAGAGCCTCAACCTGTCACTCTGGCTAGAGTGCCGTGGCATTTCAGCTCACAGCAACCTCCAATTCCTGGGCTCAAGCAAGTCTCCTGCCTCTGCCTCCCAAGTAGCTGGGACTACAGGCACCCGCCACAACGTCCGGCCATTTTTTGGTTGCAGCCGTCATTGTTGTTTGGCGGGCCCTGGGGCTGGATTCGAACCCACCAGCTCAGATGTACATGGCTGGCGCCTTAGCCCGTTGAGCCACAGGCGCCGAGCCATTATTTTTGTTTTTTGAGAGACAGTCTTGCTCTGTCTCCTAGGCTGGAGTTGCAGTGGCATCACCATCATGCAGCTCTCTGCAACCTCCAACTCCAGGGCTCAAGCAATCCTCCTACCTCAGCCTTCTGAGTAGCTGGACTATAGGTGCCCACCACCACACCAGCTAATTTTTCTATTTTTAGTGAAGACAGGGTCTGCTCTTGCTCAGGCTGGTCTCCTAAGCACAAGCAATCCTCTTGCCTTCACCTCCCAGAAGGATTACAGGTGTGAGCCACTAGCACGTTATTGATTACAGATGTGCGCTACTACCACGTTACGGAAACAGATATAAAGGCCTACTATTAAATCTCTGTCATCAGATTTTGTTATCTATGTTGAATCCAACAATGAACTACAACACATATTTCTAGAGTATCTTTTATAGGCTCTGAAATACTATGAGTCTAATAAGAACAGTTTATGTTTAGAACTATACCTCTTCTTTTTAATATTTTTAGTCTAAATCCAAGAAGAGGGAAAAGGTTTATTTTTCTCAAAGGGCCAGATAGTAAATATTGTAGGCCTTGAAGACCATAAGACTTCTGCTGCAGCTATTCAACCTGCCATTATAGGGAAAGCAGCTATAGATAATATATAAACAAATGAACATGGCTGTGTTCCAATAAAAGTTATTTACAAAATTATATAAACATGTGGTGGCTGGGAAGTGCTCTGAGGTCAGGCATAACCCATGCACCACACCAATATTTGAAAGGAGTTCAGGAGTCTTGGTCTTATATTCCAGAACTTAGGTCCATGTTTGAACTAAAGTGGCTCTAGCCACATCAGTAAGTTCACTTTGATTGCAAATTGGCTCTAGGACACCGCTGTGCCCTAGATGAGTTTTAGGTAGTCCTGGGGATTCATCCCGTTGAGAAACCAAAGATGGTAGCTGCACTCTTCTCAGTTGACATGGTAATCCCAGAAGAGAAGCTTTGGAGTGAACATATTTTCCTTTCCTTCTGGTCCAGGATCAGCTCAGGGATGCTCCTAATCTAGCAGGACCATCCCAGGCTACAATAGGCTATTTGGATTGTCCTTGTTGCAATAGTAGCTATGTGGATTTCAGCTGCTGCACAATTTGGTCTAAATGTGAAGGCAGTAAGTCTAAAAAATGGTGCCAAAGCACAAGAACAGGAATCTGGAAGGAGGGCAAAATGAGGTTAATAAAGCCAAGGTTTAAGAAATAAGCCAGCTCGGTGCCTATGGCTCAACGGGCTAAGGCACCAGCCATGTACACCTGAGCCGGCGGGTTCAAATCCAGCCCGGGCCCCACCAAACAACAGCTGCAACCAAAAAATGGCCGGGCATTGTGGCCGGCACTTGTAGTCCCAGCTACTTGGGAGGCAAAGGCAAGAGACTCGCTTGAGCCCAGGAATTGGAGGTTGCTGTGAGCTGTGATGCCATAGCACTCTATCCAGGGTGACAGGTTGAGGCTCTGTCTCAAAAAGAAAAAAAAGAAAGAAATAACCCAGGAATGATGAGCTGATCATGGGTCAAATGCAAAAAATGAGGCAGCTACTAGATATAAACACTCCCCACTGCCTCTACTACTTGGGAATCTCTTCTGGAACTCTGTTTTTGTCTTGCCTTCTGTCAAGTACCTTTTTGTTCCTAGTCAATGACAGGATCTCTAACATGATTATTTTAGGGAACAGGTATAAGCTCTAAAGCAAGAATGGCCAATCTTTTTTTTTTTTTTTTTTTTTTGAGACAGAGCCTCAAGCTGTCACCCTGGATAGAGTGCTCTGGCTTCACAGCTCACAGCAACCTCCAATTCCTGGGCTCAAGCGAGTCTCCTGCCTCTGCCTCCCAAGTAGCTGGGACTACAGGCGCCCGCCACAAAGCCCGGCCATTTTTTGGTTGCAGCCGTCATTGTTGCTTGGCGGGCCCAGGCTGGATTTGAACCCACCAGCTCAGGTGTACGTGGCTGGCGCCTTAGCCCATTGAGCCACAGGCGCCGAGCCACAAATGTAGCATTCTGTGGGCTAAACAAACCACCAGGCCAGGCATGGTGGCTCACACCTGTAATCCGAGCACTCTGGGAGGCAGAGGCCAGTGGATGGCCTAAGCTCACAGGTTCAAGACAAGCAGAGCGAGACCTCCTCTCTAAAAATGACCAGGCGTTGTGGCTGGCGCCTGTAGTCCTATTAGAGAGGCTGAGGCAAGAGAATCGCTTGAGCCCAAGAGTTTGAGGTTGCTGTGAGCTATGATTCCATTGCACTCTACTGAGGGTGACAAAGTGAAACTCTGTCTTCAAAAACTAAGGAAAGAAAGAAAGAAACCACCATTGTCAGAGAGTCTGCGGCAGGGCCTGGATGAAACCCTGATTGCTTGATCCACAGTTAATGCACTTTTTTATTTTTAAAGAAGTTTTATTTTATTATTTGTATTCATTTTTTTGAGACAAGAGTCTCACTCTGAAAGCCCAGTAGAGTGCTGTGGAATCATAGCTGAGTCAATGTCAAGCTCTTGGGCTCAATCCTGTCTTGCCTCAGTTTTTCTATTTTTAAGTAGAGATGGGGTCTCAAACTCCTAAGCTCAAGAAGTCCACCCATCTCAGCCTCCCAGAGCACTATGATTCCAGGTGTGAGCCACCACACCCAGCCAGTTAATGCACTTTTGATAAACGACTCAGGGGTCAGCCATCTTTTATCAAATGTTTTCTGAAGATCTATTATCTGTGGGACCCGTTAAGCTTTGTGTTTTTCCCAAGCTAAAGATTTTCATATTGATTCACTAAGTTCTCCAGTTTCAGGTATGCTTTATAAGGATCTCTTAACTTGGAGGAAGGGGGATCAATTTTCTAGGGCCTACATCATTCATAATTTAAGGTATACACACTGGAGGGAGAAGAGAGAGCAGAAAGCGATAAAAGAGACAGGAATATGGAATATTCCTTTTTCATAGGAAAAAGAAATAACAATCATGCCAATTTAAATTCCTGCCACAACTTTCAGTGCAAGTCAGACTGAGATGGAAGATGAAAATAAACCCTTCCTATTAGAAGGGTATATGTACCTATATATAACATATTTATAGCATTTCAAGAATGATAACAAAATGCACACCTATGGAACCACCAGTTGCTTAGAGACAAAGAACACTGGTATGTTCTCAGCATCTCTCTCCTTTCTCTCAAGAGTATTTACTATTCTGAATTTTATGTTTATCTTTCTCTTGCTTTTCTTTAAACCATATGATAAACACAGGTTAAACCATATGATAAACATAGGTTTATGTTAAATGATAAACCTATGGCTTAAAGAAAAGCAAGAGAATGATAAACATAGGATAAACTACACAGGATAAACTCTTAAACAATATCTTACTTAGTTTTGCACAGTTTTGAACTTGATGCAAATGTGTGCAGGCATCTGTGACTTCCCATTCTTTGCTCCCCTTGGGAAACTCATACATATTCATGTGTAGCTGAGGCTCATTCATTGCCATTGCCGTGTGCTACTCTCTTGACCATCCATTCGTCCTCTTATTAATAGACAAGTTATTTTTGCTGTTATCAAAAAAAATCTTGCTAGGACCATTCTTAGAAATGTTTCCTGGTGTATTATGCAAGACTTTCTGCAATGTATGTACCTAGGGATGTAACTGATAGATTGTGGATGAATACATCTTAAGATCAGTAAGTCACTGAGAAGTTGGTTAATTTCATGAGGGTTGTACCAATCTGCACTTCTGTCAGTAACATCTATCAGTTCCTGCTACTCCAGATATCAACAACAGTTGATGTTAATCCAACATTTTGACTCTCCTGAAGTTTATCTTACAAGCTGACTTTAGAACCAAACCATTGCATTAGACATGACTCCACCCTAGGATGCCTGATGTCTATCACTTAATAGGTGCCTAATAAAAAAGAAAAAAAAAAAAAAAGAAAGAAATCTACACTTTAGCCACTTGGTAAAGTACAGATGTTTTTCCATATTTTAAATGATTATCAGCACATTCCAATTTTTCATTCTGTCTCCAAAGTGTCAACCAATAGCAGAATATTTGCTCCCAAACTCAAAGGCTATCCAAGAAATTTAGGGCAGTAATGTTGCCCCTAGGAGTGGAACATGTACTACATTTGCATTAAATAGGGATATATTCTAAGAAACCTGTCCATGTGTGATTTTGTCACTGTGTGTCATAGTGCAGCGTTTGTCATAGCGCACATCACACACTCGATCTTAGCCAAAGGTGGAGAAGTGCTGTGTAAATGTACACATCATACAATGTACTTACCACACAAACCCAGTTGCTTATTACACCTAGGCTATATGGCCTATTGCTCCTAGGCCACAAACCTGTTCAGCATGTTATTGTACAGAGTACTACAGGCAATTATAACACAGTGGTATTTATGTACCTTAACAGGGAAAAGATACTTAACAATATGACAGAAGAGGGTGGCACCTGTGGCTCAAAAGAGCAGGGTGCTGGTCCCATATACCGAAGGTGGTGGGTTCAAACCCAGCCCTGGCCAAAAATTGCAAAAAAAAAAAACCAATATGACAGAAGAGATTTTAAAAAGGTACACCTGTGTAAGGTACTATGAATAGAGCTTCAAGGACTGGAAATTGCTCTAGGTGAGTGAGTGAGTAGCGAGAGAATGTGAAGACCTAGGGTGCTACTAGGCATTACTTTAGGATTAAAAATACTGTGCACTAGGCTACACTAAATTAAAAAAAAATTCTTTTTTAATAATAAGTTAACCTTAGCACACTGTACCTTCTTTACTTGAGAAACTTTAAATTTTTTAATTTTTTGACTCTTATAACTTAGTTTAAAACACACATTGTGCAACTGTACATAAACATTTTCTTTATATCTTACTAAGCTTTTTTCTATATTTAAAATTTATTTTTATTTTCTACTTTTTCAACTTGTTTGTAAAAATGAAGATGCAAACACTCAACTATGCCTAAGCCTACCAGCGCTATCATCATCACTATCACTGTGTTCCACTTCCACATCTGCGCGCAGACATCCGGCCCCACTGGAAGGTCTACAGAGGCAGTCACATGCATGGAACTGTCATCTAATATGATAACCTTTGAGATAACTCCTGAAGGACCTGCCTGAGGTTCTTTCACAGTTAACTTTTTTTATAAGTAGCATGTTCTAAACTAACCTTAAAAGTGTAGTACGTAAATACATGAACCAGACACAGTCGTTTATTCTCAGTATCATGTATTATGCACTATACATAATTGTATGTGCTAGACTTTTACAACACAAGCGAAGCAGTAGTTTTGTTCATACCGGGATCACCACAAACACGTGAGCAATGCAGTGTTCGTCCTCTTTGGTACGGTTTGGCCTGTGCATTATACAGTCACGGAGCGACACGAGCCTGAATGCCCGGGAACCTGGCGCGGCTGGGCAGCTCTCAGAGAAGGCTCTCGACCTGGATCCAAAAAAATGTGGAAAGTTAGGAGGAGAAAACCAGGGCTTGGAGCATAAGAGAGGACCGGCCGAAGGTGCGCCTTGGTGTTGGAGAACGCAGATGTTTAAAGAGGAGGGAGGGAGGGAGTGAGACGCGGCCGGCGGCGCAGCCACGGTTCCGGAACGGCCCCACAGAGGTGCAGCCGCGGGCACCGGAAGGAAGGGGTGGTGAAAGAGTCACGTGCGAGTGAGGACCGAGGCGACCAGAACGGAACCCAAGACTAGAAAAAGAAGAAATACACTCCAGACCAACTCCGCACGCTCGGGGGTTGACACCCACCGGGGGGTGGAGTCTAACAAGGTCCCGCGGGCTCCAGACACGTACCCAATCAGCCACGATCCTTCCGAGGCCGCGGGACGCGCCCCCTGGTTCCCGACAGCCTCGGGGACCTGGCGGCCTTCAGCGCCTGCGCAGTCCCCAGGCCCCGCCCTCTTTCCCCCTTGGGCCGGTTTTCCCATAGTCAACATGGCGGCTCCCTGTGTGTCTTATTTCGGAGCAGTTTCCTACCGGCTCTTTCTTGGGAGTAAGGTTAGCCTGGCTTGGAACCATGGACTCTGGAAAATCGCGGTAGCTGAGTTTCAGACATGTACAGGGTCCCAGGTAAGGCCCAGGAAAACTGGAAGTAGAGGTCTCTGGAGAGCGGGGATGTAAAGCCGGCACCACCACCTTCCCTTGATGTTTTCTGTACCCTGAGGCGGGGACCCTTGGGGTCTTAGGTATTTAGTAGCTTTCTGACGTTGGGAGTGAGGAGGTGGGTTTTGACATTCAGAGGTCTCTCTAGAGGTGCTTTCTAGGTTTTTGCAGAAACACTGATGCAACAGGGCAAAAGAAATCTTTTAAAGAGATTTTGGGGTTCTCAGTTGCAACCCTTACTAGCTTGCTTTCGCCTGCATACCGATCTTGTAGTATGCATGTTGCATATTAATAACTTGATACAATTGCACATGTCTGTGTTTCAAGTTCGGGGCAAAAGAGTAGTCTTACTCGTGAATGGCCAGACTTTTCCGATTGTGTATTTATGGATATCAATGTACAGTGAAATTTACACAGGTAAATACAGGAAAACAGAGACGTGCGATGCCTAATTCAGACTAGAGTGATAAAGGCTAGAGTCATGGCCGCGCGCAGCTTCCCAGAGAAGATAATAGTAAAGAGCAGTTTTCAGCAGCAGTTAGGAGTTATATGAAAAAAGAGAGGTATTATGTTCCTGCAAGATGTAACAGGTTCATAAAGATAAAGAGATGTAATTGTGGGTAATAGACAACAGTAAGTAACTGGTTATAGCATAGGGTTTGGGCGAGAGAGTGGTGAAAAACAGGCTAGAAAGTTTGGCAGGGGTAAGAGTATGATCTGTTTTGGTATGCTAAGGTAGCTGAATTTTTTTACCTGTCACCAGTTAAAATAGTGTTGACATTAGTATGAGCAGTTGACAGTTCCCTTCCATGGTGTATTGCTACAAAACAGGATGTTTTTCTAATTTTTATTTTTTGCTAAGCACTTTCTTAGTGCTTAAGTGTTCAGTTTTTACTGAGCTACTATGCCTTTATGTCAGCCAGAACCTGTTCAGTGACATTTAACATTTGATAGCCTAAATTCAACGTTTTGTTTTGACTGTAAACACATTCCTGTTTAAAAAGAAAGTATCTGCCCCTGCGCGGTGGCTCACGCCTGTAATCCCAGCACTGTGGGAGGCTGAGGAGGGAGAATTGCTTGAGTTCAGGAGTTCGAGACTTGCCTGAGCGGAGTGAGACCCCGACTCAAGAAAAAAATGGAAAAACCCAGCCGGGCGCCTGGGCGAGCACCTGTAATCCCAGCGGCTTCTGGAGGCTGAGGCAGCGGGATGCCCACAGCCGGAGTCAGAGGTTGCAGTGAGTTACCACGCCCACTACACTCTGCTCAGGGGCATAGGGTGGCACTGTGTCTCAACAAAAAAAAAAAGAAGGAAGAAATAAAAAGTAAGCAACGAAATAAAATTTATAAACCAAAAGAAAAAAGAAAAGTATCTGTTCAATTTATCTCTCATGGGTTCCTGAAGGTTATAGTATACCATATTTATCATAACATTCCATTGGTGTACAAAAGGGTCTTACTAAATGTGTTGGTAAATGAGCAAAACCACTTTGAAAAACAAATTTTTTTTCCAGTTCTTGGCCGGGCCTGGGTTTGAACCCGCCACCTCCGGCATATGGAGCCAGCACCCTACTTCTTTGAGCCATAGGTGCCGCCCCTGAAAAACAAATTTTAAAATTGACTTGCATTTTTATCAGATGCTTTATATAGCTCTATAAATTACTTGTGCCTCTCCAATAATTTTTGGATATATATTCTAATCTCTGTTTGATAGGGTAAGTTCTCTTTGAGATCTAATTCTGCCCTTGTCAAGATAGAATTTCATGTGTTCCTCATTGGTTTAATTATGGAAAATATCTCTACATTAAAATTTGTGTTTCCTTATGTAGCAATTTAAAAATTTCTTATGTAAAGAGAGCTTGATAATAGATGCTACTATCATTTTAACCTGTTTTCCTTAAAAAACAAGTAAACTTAGTTATACTGTGCTTCATTGTTATAATAAGGATGATGACTGTATTAGTTATTTATTGCTGTATAGCAAATTATCCCCAAACAACAGACCTTTGTTGTCTCACAGTTGTTTTTTTTTAAATTTTAATAGAATTAGGGGTACAAGTTGAATTCTGTTACATGCACACAGGGTGTCCATAAAGTTCATGTGTGATTTTATGAACACGAACTCTATGTCTACTCTATATATTGTATAGTGGCGAAGTCTGGGCTTTTGGTGTACCTATCACCTGAGTGGTATGTAGTATACTTTCTGAGTTAACCAATTAAGAATAATGGCCTCAAGTTCCTCCAACTTGCTGCAAAAGACATTATTTCATTCTTTCCTATAGCTGAGTAATACTCCACGGTGTACATATACCACATTTTCTTCATTTACTCATCATATGGGCACTTAAGTTGATTCTGCTTCTTTGCAATTGTGAATTGTGCTGCAATAAATAAGCATATAAGAGCAGTGTCTCATGGTTTTTGTAGGTCATGTTCCTAGGCAAAGTTTTGGGGTGCCGTCATCTCAAGGACTGACGGGGGAAAAAAATCTACTTTCAAGCTCACTCAGTCTGGCTGTTGGCAGGATTTAGAGCTTCACAGGCTATAGTTCTGAGGGTCCAGTTCTTTGCTGGCTGTTGGCCAGAGTCCTCCCTCACCTCCTGCAGCAAGGCCATCTCTGTAGGGAAGATCATCACATCTAGCATCAGGTTGATCTAGAGAAGGTGAGCAAGAGGTAAAACCAGTCTTTTTGTAAGCTAATTTCTAATTGTGTTCTACTCACCAAAAGCAAGTCATTAGGTCCAGCCTTCCCTCAGGGGAGGGATTGAACACCAGACAGAATCTCAGGGAGCTATCTTAGAAGTTGCTTGCACCCATGCAAGACCCACATATACTTCTTTTGTTATTATCTCTGTGTTTCATGTGTTTATGTCTTTTCCCTACAATTGGATTGTAAAACCTCTTGTGGAGAAAAATAACATAAACTTTACTATCCCCACTGTGGTGCCTAGCATGGTATCTGCAAATAGTTCATAGATACTTATGAACTTTGTTTTCTTGAATGAAACATGTGAAGAGTTCTTATATGGGCAAGTGTGGATGCAGACATGTGAACACCAGCTATGTTATTCTTTTTGTCAGTTAGGATTAGTAACTTAAAACTATATCTTTACCATGTTTTGTTTCCTTATCTCATTATCGCCATATTCTCATTTTAACCTCACTCAATTCTGCTTTGCAAATATTTCTGATAAAATTTAGTATAGAGGCTGGTCCATAATAGTTACTCAAATTTGTTAACTGAACTTGTATAATAATTTGCTTTTTAGAATTTTGTTATGAGAAATCAAGTTTATACAAAAGTGGAATAATAGAATTAACTCCATGGATCTGTCAACCACCTTCAACAATTATGAATGTTTTGCCATTCTTGTTTCATTTCTCTTGC
The DNA here is from genome assembly GCA_963573935.1 of Arctocebus calabarensis. Lineage (NCBI taxonomy): Eukaryota > Metazoa > Chordata > Mammalia > Primates > Lorisidae > Arctocebus > Arctocebus calabarensis. Next base: position 2,574 of record CAUYON010093728.1, on the reverse strand, counting down.
CCCCAAATCATTTAATATAAATCTCAGACATTCTATTTTATTTATAGATACTTGAATATGCATCCCTAACTGATAAAGATTTTTAAAAAATAGCTTTCATGCCACCACCATATCTAATAGAATGAACAATAATTTATTTCTCTCTCTCTCACTCTTGCTTTTTCCTTCCTTCCTCCCTCCCTTGCTCTTTTGCCCTGCGTAGAGTGCCATGGCATCATATCTCACAACAACCTCAAACTCTTTGGCTCAAGTGATCCCCTTGCCTCTGCTTCCCAAGTAGCTGGGACTACAGGTACCTACTCCTATTTTTTTTAGTAGAGATGGGGTCTCGCTCTTGCTCAGTCTGTTCTTGAACTCCTGAGCTCAAGCAATCTACCTATCTTGGCCTCCCAGAGTTCTGGGATTACAGGCGTGAGCCACTGCACCCAGCCAAATAATTTCTTATTATCATCTGTTACCTATTCCATTTCCAAATTTTCCTGATTGTCCCTGCAACTGTTTTGAGGGGAAGGGGTTGTTATTTTTTGAGACAGAGTCTCACTTTGGCACCCTGGGTAGAGTGCCATTGGTGTCATAGCTCATAGCAACCTCAAACTCTTGGGCTCAAGAGGATCCTCTTACCTCGGCCTCCTGAGTAGATGGGACTACCTGTACCTACGACAATGCCCGGCTAGTTTTTCTGTTTTTAGTAGAGAAGGGGTCTCTCTCTTGCTTAGACTGATGTTGAACTCCTGAGTTCAGGCAATCCACCTGCCTCAATCTCCCAGAGTGCTAGGATTACAGGCATGAGTCACCACGCCCAGCCTGTCCTGGTTAAGTTTTTATAGTTGATTTATTTTAATTGACATTCAAGCAAAGTCCTTACATTTTATTTGGTTGGTAAGTATGTTAAGTCTCTTTATTTATAGTAAATTATGGAATGAATATAAATGGTGAATTTTGCTGAAATAATATGGTGGATTTTCTTGTTTATTTAACCTAGCATCTATTTCCCCTTCATGAGCAGTACCCCAGTTTGCTCAGGAATTAGATCTTTCCCAGAAGATTTATAGTCTAGAATAATCTGGGGCACCTGACCCAAGGTATCCCTTTCAGAGGTTTCTTTCCCAGAAATCCTGAGCATAGAGACAAGACTATTGGAATACCATTTTATCTTAATGGCCACGTTCTGATTGAACCTGTTATGGATCATTGGAATTCCTGTTTTTTAGCTGCCAGAGATTCCTGTGGCTCTACCTGCTTTCAAGTATAGTTCTGTGAGCGCTTTATAGCCTTCTCAGAATTGTCCCTTTTGCTCAGGTAAAACAAAGTCAGTTTCTTTTGTTTCCATCCAGAGATCCATAGCAATGTAACTATTCAAAAAGGTTATACGATAAACCTTCTCTTAGGAGTCCTTATATTGTTTCTATTCACATGTTCTCTAATCCGACTTTAGTCTTTAACTTTTTTTATTCCTCAAAGTATTTTTTTTCTTTTCTAGTCAGATTAGCATCATGTTCCATCTTCGTTCCATTTTTATCTAATTAATCTAAAAGGAAACTCACACTGCTGTAATACCCTCAAGGTAGTGTAACACCGGCCTTGGGCCAAATTTGGTACATCATGGCTCTCTCAGAATGTGTCTGCTTCTTTGACAGCCTGCTTGATCGAAATTATAGTTGTCTGACCCATTGAGTATCTTTAAAAGGAAACAAATCTGTCAAGTTATATCTATACTATTCCGTAAACACAAAGTCTGAGGAAAATTCTCTCCTCATAGCTTTTCAGTTGGAAGTGGAACCTATAAAAAATCATGTTGCAAATTATTCTTAACAGTGGGCAAAGTAGATTATCTCCGGGAATTCTTTGTGTTTTTAGCTGAAGATTCGGTTTTCTCAGCTGTTTGCTGCACTTACTTAATGGATTGTACCAGTTAATGATGGATTCCTTTGACTATAAACATTTTTGTATGAATTTATTGCTGAAATGATTCTGAACATTTAATAAATCTAGTCATTAGCCTGGTAATGATGCTGTAATAACTTTGTGAATTTAACAAATATTATGAATTTCCAGAATGTCATATTCTTACTCAATGTATAGAATGAATATCTTTGAAAAAGAGCCTAAAGATTTTATGAAAAATAGCAAATTAAGTACATTTTTTTCTAAATGAACAATAGAAATGTTTATAAATGTGTTTAAACCTCAATTATTTTAAAACAAGGAACGCTGCCACCTCACGTCACAAATTCTAGAAGATAGAGAGATACAGAATTTTAAATGAAATGAGTCTTCAAACCACTAATCTCTTTTGCTTGAGAAGATGCTAAAATGTAGGAACCAAAGAAAAAAGAACAATGTGGAAGAAATAGATTTCAAAAATGCAAAGGGATATTTACTGAACAAAACGGAAGAATTATTTTTACCATAACTACTTCACACTGTCAGAGATTTTTTTTTTTTTTTTGAGACAGAGCCTCAAGCTGTCACCCTGGGTAGAGTGCTGTGGCATCACAGCTCACAGCAACCTCCAATTCCTGGGCTCAAACGAGTCTCTTGCCTCCGCCTCCCAGGTAGCTAGGACTACAGGTG
>CAUYON010093725.1:0-16214 GCA_963573935.1 Arctocebus calabarensis | reverse complement strand
ATACCGAAGGTGGCGGGTTCAAGCCCGGCCTCAGCCGAACTGCAAAAAAACAAAAAAATAGCCGGGCGCCTGTAGTCCCAGCTACTAGGGAGGCTGAGGCAAGAGAATTGCTTAAGCCCAAGAGCTGGAGGTTGCTGTGAGCAGTGTGACTCCACGGCACTCTACCCAGGGCGATAAAGTGAGACGCTGTCTCTACAAAAAAATAAATAAATAAAAAAAAATAAATAAAGTTCAAAAAAAAAAGGCTTACTGAATATGGGTTGAAGCAAGCAAATAAAATAACTAAGTGAATCCTTCTTCCCCCTTCTCCATGTCCCAGAAAAGCTTTCCCCCAGAAGCGCTCTCAATTCCTTGATTGCCTAAATCCAGTCTTTTATTCCACCTTAAAGATGGTCTTTGATGTTTATGATTATGGAAACAGCAACCCACTGGCGGCCCTCAGCTGCCAGATAGTGGAGCTTTATTGTTCAAATACATATGGACTGAAGGAAAATAACAGGACAGGTGACGTTTATTATTATAAGCCAGACACTCTTCTAGGCAGTTTCCATGTTTATTACAATGTATGTCTCAGTTACCCTGAGGAGTGAGTTTTATTGTTACTCTTTATAGATGAGGAAATGGAGGCTCAGAAAAGGGTAATAACTTGCCCAAGTCTGCGCAGCTAGCAAGTGATAGAACCAAGTCCAAACCCAGACAGCTCGGTCCCAGACCCTTGTGTCTCAGACAAAGAGCAGAGCAGGACAGAGGCAAAGGCTATAGGATCCCACCTGGCATTAAAGACCAGATTTCCTGGGTCGGCCCCACAGTAGTGAGCACATACCGCTTCTTGGCCTCAGCCACTCAACTTGTAACTATTGAGGGGACATGAAGATCCAGTCCATAACACCCCCTAGTAGTCACTCCTCTCTTTGATACTTGCACCCTGATTTTCCTTTTTGGAACCACCCTTCCCCCACCCAGTTCCTATGATTCTAATGAGCTAACCCCTACCCCAGCTCCAGCTCCATGGGTAAGTAGAACTTGGCCTGTCCCTACCCCAGCGCTAGCTCCATGGGTAAGTAGAACTTGGCCTATCCCATACAAATGTTCCACCCCTCTGGCTATAATATTAATTATTAATTGAAAGATGGAACCATGACCCACATTAGGATCAATGAGAGTTAGTGCCCGTTATGGACTAAATTGTGTCCCCCACCCCAAAAATTCATATCTTGAAGTCCTAACCCCGGTCATAAGAGTGGGGCCCTAAACTATTATTTTTCTTTCTTTCTTTTTTTTTTTTTTAGAGACAGAGTCTCACTTTGTCACCCTTTGTAGAGTGCCGTGGTGTCACAGCTCACAGCAACCTCCAGCTCTTGGGCTTAGGCAATTCTCTTGCCTCAGCCTCCTGAATAGCTGGGACTACAGGAGCCCACCACAACACCTGGCTATTTTTTTATTGCAGCTTGGCCCGGGGCTGGGTTCAAACTCGCCATCCTCAGTATATGGGCCTGGTGCCCTTCTCACTGAGCCATAAGTGCCACCCAATTATTATTGTTTTTCATCTAAGTCAGAGTCTCACTCTATCACCCTGGGGAGAGTGCCTTCATAGCTCCCAGCAAACTCTTGGGCTCAAGTGAACCCCTTGCCTCAGCCTCCCAAGTAACTGGGACTACAGCTTGCCTGCCACAATGCCCAGATAATTTTTCTATTTTTAGTAGACGGGTCTTGCTCTTACTCAGGCTGATCTCTAACTTCTGAGCTCAAGCGATCCTGTCTCAGCCTCCTACAGTGCTAGAATTACAGGCATAAGCCACTGCACCCAGCCACCTAACTCCTAATATGATTGTATTTGAAGATATCCCCAGCAAGATAATTACCAGTTAAATTCGGTCTTAAGAGTGGGGCCCTAAACCTATAGGACTGGTGTCCTTACAAGCAAAGGAAGAGACACCAGAGATTTCTTTCTCCACATGTGCAGAGAAGTCATGTAAAGACACAGTGAGAGGGTGGCCACTATGAAAGGCCTCACCAGAATCCAAGGCTAAGGGTACCTGGAACTTGGATTTTGAGCCCCCCGGACCTGTGATTAATAAACTCCTATTGATAAGCCACCCAGTGTGTGTTATTTTGTTATGGCCCCTTGAGCAGAACAAGGCAGTACTGGAGCCAGTGGAAGGAGGTGCTGTTATAAAGAGGTAGGATTATCACGTGAGGCTGAGCTGCCAGAGGTCATGAGAGCCTGCATGACAGACAAGCCAACACCCAGAGGAGAATGAAGACAGAGAGGAAGGTCCTTACTGTGCGAAGACAGAGAGGAAGGTCCTTACTGTGCCCGAATCTCACCTGCTTGGAATGGGTATACATCTCTGCCTAGTGTAGTTACACAACCCAATACATTCTTTTTGCACGAGTTTAGTTTGTCATTGCAACCAAAAGCACTATGACTAATACAGAGTCAACTCTCATTTTATTGCTTTTTTTCATTGTATCTGATCAGATGTATCATCATAATCGCATTGGTATAAAAGTGATTGTGGGTGGGAGAAAGGCGCATTCCTTTCCATCTGGCGGCAGCCATCAGGTGAGCCAAGATGGGTGCTTACAAGTACATCCAGGAGCTGTGGAGCCAGAAGCAGTCTGATGTCATGCGCTTTCTTCTGAGGGTCTGCTGCTGGCAGTCCCGCCAGCTCTCTGCACTCCACAGGGCTCCCCACCCCACCGGGCCGGATAAAGCGCACAGACTGGGATACAAGGCTAAGCAAGGTTAAGTCATATAGCCGTGGTGGCCGCAAATGGCCAGTTCCTAAGGGTTCAACCTATGGCAAGCCTGTGCATCATGGTGTTAACCAGCAAAAGTTTGCTTGAAGCCTTCAGTCTGTTGCTGAGGAGCAAGCTGGACGCCGCTGTGGGGCTCTAAGAGTCCTGAATTCTTACTGGGTTGGTGAAGATTCGACGTACACATTTTTTGAGGTTATCCTCATTGATCCATTCCATAAAGCTATCAGAAGAAATCCTGACACCCAGTGGATCACCAAACCAGTCCACAAGCACAGGGAGATGCGTGGGCTGACATCTGCAGGCCAGAAGAGCCGTGGCCTTGGAAAGGGCCTTAAGTTCCACCACGCTATTGGTGGTTCCCGCCGTGCAGCTTGGAGAAGACGCAATACTCTCCAGCTCCACCGTTACCGCTAACGTAAGTGATGTTTGTAAAATTCATAACCTAATAAACAACTTAGGACAGTCATGTCTGCTGAAAGGTGTTATTTGTCTGTTAAACTGCAGATTGTCTCATGAATGCTTTGTCAAATTATGAAGTGCAATAATGTGTGAAGACAGTACGTGATGGTGTATCTTGTTTCTAATAAGATAAACTTTTTTGTCATTGCTTTATCTTATTAGGGAGTTAAATGTCAGTGTTTAAAACGTGATGTATGGTATAATAGGTATAAAATAAATTTCTTGAAAAAAGGACTGCTAAAAAAAAAAGTGATTGTGGACAGTCAGTGACACTCTAATTGAAGCCTTGGAACTGTCAATGAGCCCCCTGCACCCTGTTGGTGTACAGGAAAGAACTTGGAAATTCTTGAATTCTCATCAGTTATTGAGAGGCCACCCATCTAGCTGGTTCCCTCTTAGAATGTGACATCTTTAAAGAGAGCTATGAAGCCCTTTGCCTAAGCCCTTGTTCCCCTATGGGACAGCCATTCCTGCCCAGCAAACCACACATCAGTGTAGACAGCTCGGTGTACTTAGCCAGGTCTGGTCTCTGGAGCCTTTTTTTGTACATCAGGCCAGCAACAGCCCTTACACTGCCGAGCACCTTGTTCAGCACTTAACTGATTAAGATAAAGCAATCAGTATTGAGTGGCCAACCCTAGGATTAGTTCCTATTAGAGCTGGGTGGCATATTAGTCAATACCAGGCAGAAAAGCCCAGCGTCTCAGCAATATCTCCTGAGTGATTCAGGAACTGATAGTGATTCTCAAACTTGAACACGTACAGGTTCACGTGGGTGGGTTTAGAAGGAAGGGGTGGGAGTGGGGGTTGAGAGGACTGTCAAAACGCAGACTGCTGAGCCCCACCTCCACAGTTTCTGATTTAGCAGGTCAGCATGGGGCTCTAGAATTTAGATTTCTCACAAGTTCTCAGATGATGCTGGTGCTGATCTGGGGACCATACACTGGATATCACTGAGTTAGAAGATTGTTGGAGAATCGGATAAAGGCCTCTCAGAGGAGAGATTATCTAGCACTGGGTTTTTCTGCTTCTCTGAAGCCCTCACTTCAACAAAAATCCCCCGTCATCTCCATTGTGGGCTATGAAGCCTTGGACAACTATAGGAGCAGTGAAAATGTAAATCTACACAAAGAATGATATGCAACACTAACTTCATGCCGGTGGGTACAGAGCCAGAAATGTCACAGTATGCCTGTGTGTCTACCATGTTGTCACGGCAGCCCCCAGGTGTAATTATTCCTGATTTACAGGGAAAGAAATGGAAGTACCAGGCAGTTGTGACTGTTGTCTAAAGAGGAGACACATATTGAAGGCAAAAATTTTTGGTCATAAGAATTGTCAAGTGTGCTTTCTATAAAAGTAGAAAAAAATAGCATAACAAATCTCCAGATGTCTCAACTCTAGTGGACTCTGGCAATGACTGTGACTCAAACTTGAGCATGCATCAGAATCATTTGAGAGGGCAGTGCCTGCGGCTCAACAGAGTAGGGTGCCGGTCCCATATGCCAGAGGTGGTGGGTTCAAACCTAGCCCGGCCAAAAACTGCAAAAAAAAAAAAATAATAATCACTTGAGAGACTTGTCAAAACAGACATTGCATCATTCCACATTCTAGAATTTATTTATTTTTTTTTTGAGACAGTCTCTCACTCTGTGCCCCCTAGGTCGGGTGCAATGGTGTTACAGCTCACAGCAACCTCAAACTCCTGGGCTCAAGCGATCCTCCTGCCTCAGCCTCTTGAGTAGCTGGGAGTACAGATGTGGGCCACAAGCTAGTTTTTCTATTTTTAGTAGAGACCAGGTCTCCCTTTTCTCAGGCTCTCAAACTCCTGAGTTCAAGCAATCCATCTGCCTTGGCCTCCCAGAGTACTAGAATTACTATGCTGGCCACATTCTAGAATTACTAAGACTTTGCTGCATGAGACTATGTCTTAAAAAAAAAAAAAAGGCTTGACGCCCGTAGCACAAGTGATTATAATGCCAGCCACATACACTGAGAGTGGTGGGTTTGAACCAGCCCAGACCAGCTAAACAAAAATGACAACTGCAATAAAAAAATAGCCAGGCATTTTAAGTAGGTGCCTGTAGTCCCAGCTACTTGGGAGGCTGAGGCAAGAGAATTGCTTAAGCCCAAGAGTTTGAGGTTGCTGTGAGCTGTGATGCCACCGCACTCTATGGAGGGCAACACAGTGATACTCTGTCTCAAAAAAAAAAAAAAAGACTCTGCTACATTGAAAAGTCTTTTGAAAACAAAACAGTGCTCTCATCAAATAAACTCATAGATCATCATCTATTGTGCGGTGAGATGAAAAAATCCCAAACAAATAAGCTCATATGGGCAGATTTTTGATGTTATCTCCAAGCGGCCACAGGGACACACTGCTCAGAAGGAACATGGATCACATATCTCATTTTGGTAGTCCTGTTTGGACCTGTACTCATTTTTAAAGCAACCTCGAAGGGGTATAACATAGAATGTCACTTGGATAACTGTGTGGCAGCGTCTAATAGAAGTAACATATGCTTACCCTGTGACCAGCATGTCTGCTCACAGATATTTACCCTAGAATAGTAAGAGCTTGTGCCCACCAAAATCAAACACACAAAATTATACCAGAATATTCACCACAGCTTTCTTTATTCCTAATTTTAGTGAAGGGAAGAGGGAGGGAGGAAACAAGCAAGCAGCTAGGTGTCTAACAACAGTGAATGAATTTTTAAAAACTGTGACATTTTCATACAGTGGAATACTTTTCAGCAATAAAAAGTCAGTAACCCCTGATATGAACTATTTATGTTCCCAACAGGATGAATCCCAAAAGTGTTATGTTTTATGAAAGAAGCCTACAGTTGAGAACCTTCTCCATTATTCCAAGTATATGAAGTCCAGGAACCGGCAAAACTATAGTGACAGCAGAATAAGGGGATTGCCTGGGACGGGTGGGGAGAGGGACAGGGAAGGAAGATCTGGGAGGAGTACGATAGAACTTTTTGGGGTGATGGGCTCGTTCGATTTGTTGATCTGACTGATGATTACACAGGTGTACACATACATAAAAATTAATGGAGCTGAACACGTAAGGGCTGAGCATGTCACTGTAAAAAGTTAAAGTTCAATAAAGCACTCTTAGCACACATCCGCAGCCGCACCCACACAAAATCCCAGGAGGCTCAGTACCAGCTGCAGCCCGGGCCTTGCCCACTTCGGGGAGGCCACGGCCCGAGGCATCCGGTTTCCTCTCGCTGCGCTCCCAACTTCCGCGCACCTCCGAGGGCCAGAACCCGGCGCTACCTCCCTGGAAGCGGCGACCGGCCGTCCCCGGCTGGGTGCCGCCACCGCCGGCTCCGCGTCTCCCGCGCGGGGGCCTGACCGGCGCGCCCCGCCCCCGCCCCGCCCCGCCCTCCTCCCTTATCTGGCCCCAGGGCCGCGACCCGGGAGGCGGCCGGCGGGCTGGGGCCGCGCGATGTCGCACGGAGCCGGGCTCGTCCGCACCACGTGCAGCAGCGGCGGGGGCGGCGCGCTCGGACCCGGGGCGGGCGCGGCCCAGCCCGGCGCGAGCCCCTCGGAGGGGCTGCTGGACCTCGCGTACCCCCGCACCCACGCGGCCCTGCTGAAAGTGGCGCAGATGGTAAGCGGGGTCCCGGGGGCGGCCCGGGGAGCCAGGGGCCCGGGAGCCGACGCGCCGGGCGGCTGGACCCGCGCCGCCGAGGTCGGCTTCGACGGAGGGCTCCTCCCGGGAAGTCCCGCTGCGGCCCCGGCTCCTCGGGGTCTCAGGTTTCTCCAGCCGCCGCTGCGCGGCGCCTGACCCGCCCCCTGACAGAAACCGTGGGCAGAAGTTCCTTTTCGTCTTCCTTCCTCTTCTCCGGCCGTGCCGCTTCGAACCCTGGCCGGGGGCGAGGAGTCTCCTGGCGGCGGCGCTGGGCGGCGAAACGCGACCTCCGGGCGGTCGGCGGCGGCCTCTCTCCGCGGCTCTGTGCGCGGTTTCGCCCGAGGGGGGAGGTCCCGGGGGCGCGCGTGCCACGGTGAAGAAGAAGAGTCGAGACCCTTGGGATGGCCTCCCCGGGCCCCTGCTCACTCGAGTTCCGAAGGAGGGCCGGCGATCAACTGGGAAAGGCCTGTTCTGAGGGGCTGCACTTGTTTGGGGGAGCCAGTCTCTCGACCTTTGGAGCCAGGCAGGATGAATGTCTGGGGCGCTCTGAGTGTGACCAGAGCAGCACCCGAGTCTTCTACCAGGGCAGGCGTTGCCCGGCATGTCTGCTTGTTCCTCACTCCATTTTTCTTCCTTCCCACTTTTTTGTTTTAAAATGTTCGATCTTAAACACCTTTTCGGTTTATAGACGTATTTTGAAACTGGGTTGGCCTCTTTATCATTCACTCATTGTAATGTTTGCAGCAAGAACGGTGCAGAGGGGAGGGGTAGTTTTCAATAGAGGTGTGGGGAAAGGTCAAAGGCCCAGAAGTTGGGGACTGCTAAGGTGGATGCAGAGTCAGAGCCGTCCCTGCACCCAGATAGCTCTGTTACTCCAGAGCTGAGTGTATGTAAAGGTGGCTCTCATTTCCTGCTTGGGCCAGACCTATAGAGAAAGGAGAGTTTCCTCCTCCCTAAGATGAGTGTAGAGATGAGTCCAAAATTAGGAAGTGGAGGCATTTTGGTAATGCACAATAAAATCTAACTGCTGAGCAGTGTTAGGTTTGAGGAGAGCCTTTTTTTGGCCCAGGCTAAGAGATTTGATCAGCCAAATAAAGGAAACCAGTCACTGCCCCATCCTTGAAAGATTGGCTGGGGTGAGACAGACCCATGCCTGAGCAACAGTGATGATTTGGGTGGACAGAGATTTTGAAGGATGAAACATCTGTGATGGTTTATGAGATTGGTACACAAAGGTAAAGGAGATGAGAAGCCTTCATGTTATTCTATGAATTTGAAGAACAAAGATAATTGGGAAATGAGAAACCTTCCTCTCTCATTTTTAAGTTTCTTAGCCAGCCTCTCACCTGTGGCTCTTCTATCAAGTTGCAGGTGACAGTGATGGCGCCTTTGTTCAAAAGAAGAGAACAAAGAATTGAAGAATTACTTTATCTGACTGCTGCTTCTCTGGGTGCCCCCTTGAAAACCATACCACGGATTCTTACACCTTCTTTAGAGGACACCCTCCCTGGAACTTCTAACTAGTTTGATCGGATGCTCTGGGAGTAAAGTTGCCCTTGCAGGATGCCCAAATTACAATGGAGAGTATTTAGGACTGTCTGCATGGGCCTCTTGTCCAACTCCTCCCTGTTCCCCTCCTCCTCCTCTCTTTGGGGCTCCTGCTTGGGCATTTGATGTTCATGGTCTTCTTTGCTAGGGAATACTTAGCCAGATTTTAACATCAGAAGCAGCTAAATTGAAGCCCACCCTTTGGACACCCTTTTTATGGGTCTCTTGTTTGATCGTTGATGGCTCAATTGCATACTGAACCGGCTGACCCTTTTGTTCTTGGCTTCCCATGAAGTGTTTTCATCATGATCTGATCAGCAGACCAACCAACATACTGCCTTAAGAAATCATTGAAAAGGCTATTTTATTGGAAGACAGCTTCCCTTGTCTTGGGCCTTTTCTGGGTCCATCACTACTAGGAAATGAGAAGAAAATGTGTTTCCAAGTGAAAGTTGTACTTGACGTGTAATTTACACATATATAATCCTTACAGACCGCTGGCCAGGATGGTTTAGTTTCTTTGGTCTTCTTTTTTAGACTAGAGAAGCAGTCACAATTTTTTATTTTAAGGGATTGGGCTTTTTTCTTTCTTTTTTTTTTAATAGCTATATTTTTTGAGCCCTGCTATTGTTTTTGACAACGTTCTAGGAATTATATACTGTATATCATGAATGTGTTCTCTGTGTGTGTGTTTTCCCTTTTTTTTTTTTGAGACAGAGCCTCAAGCTGTTGCCCTTAGTAGAGTACTGTGGCATCACAGCTCACAGCAACCTCTAACTCCTGGCTTAAGTGATTCTTTTGCCTCAGCCTTCCTAAAGGCTATGAGTTCATAGCTGGAACTATAGGTGATTCTTTTGCCTCAGCCTTCCAAAAGCCTATGAGTTCGTAGCTGGAACTATAGGCACCTGCCACAATGCCCAGCTATTTTTTTTTTTTTTTTTTTTTGGTTGTAGTTGTCATTGTTTGTCAGGCCTGGGCTGGATTCTAATACAAAAACTCTCACGTATTTAGCTGGTGCCTTAGCCTCTTGAGATATAGGCGCTGAGCCATGTATGTGTTATCTCATTAAATGTTTCTAAGAATCTAGTGGAGTGGCTCGGCGCCTGTGGCTCAACGGGCTAAAGCGCCAGCCACGTACACCTGAGCTAGCAGGTTCAAATCCAGCCCGGGCCTGCCAAACAACAATGGTGGCTGCAACAACAACAACAAAAAAATGGCCAGGTGTTGTGGCAGGCGCCTGTAGTCCCCGCTACTTGGGAGGCGAAGGTAGGAGACTCGCTTGAGCCCAGGAATTGGAGGTTGCTGTGAGCTCTGATGCCATAGCACTCTCCCCAGGGTGACAGCTTGAGGCTCTGTCTCAAATAAAAAAAAAGAATCTAGTGGAGTAACATGTTTGACAGAGAAGGAAATGGGCTGAAAAGTTAAAGAGACACTAAAGTCACACTGTTGTCAGGATGGGCACACACCTGATGGCCTCATGTCTGTAGTCCCAGCTCCTTGGGAGGCTGAGGCAAGAGAATCGCTTGAGCCCAAGAGTTTGAGGTTGCTGTGAGCTATGATGCCCAGGGGACTCTACCCAGGGCAACAGAGTGAGACTCTGTCTCAAAAATAAATAGGGGAGTGAAGTACTGATACATGTAACGGTATGGATAAATCTTGAAAACACTATGCTAACTGAAAAAAGCCATGTATTATATGATTCCAGTTATATGAAATGTCCAGAATAAGCAGATTTATGGATGCAAGAAGTAGATTAGTGGTTGCTTAGGACTGGGGGCATTTGAGAGGAAATAGAAAGTGACTGCTAATGGGTATAGGATTTCTTTCTGGGGTGAAAATGTTCATGTGGAAGTGAAAACCATGATGCTTGTACAACTCTGAATGTACTAAAACTACTGAATCTGTCACTTTAAATTAGTGAAATATGTAGTATGTGAATTATATGTCAGCCATTTAAAAGTCTGGGGAAGAGTTTTAGGAGTCAGGATGCTCTGCATGCAGCCACTGGATTTGGGGAGTGCAAAGATCCACTTCAAGAAAACCCCTTAGTGTCCCCACCATGTCCACTAGGAAGGAGGGGCACCCACAGGCCTCTCAGAGCCTGGGCTTGAAGGGCCAGGTCTCCGAGCATCACCTGAGTGCCCAGAGGGCCTGCGCTGCAAGGGATGCCCCAGGGTCTGCAGGGATCCACAGATCCTTGCTAGGGGGGTGAGGAGACCAATGCTCCTTATCTTCTTACTCACTCAGCAGACATTTATGAGTTCCACATTCATCTCCATTTAGGGAAGAGGGAATGGCAAACAAAGGTGACATGCGAGCTGAACGTTTGAAAAGTGAATGTGAGCTCCTCATGGAGATAAGTGATATGTTGGGGGTGGCAGGAAGGAAATAATATAGCAAGAGACAGGCCAGCACTTGTGCAGTTCTTTGTCTTCCTACCCAGGACATTGAGAAATTGGAGTCAACTCATTCATTGAGCCTTTGCTTTGCTCTGAACTGCGTGTGAGGCATGTGGAATACAGCTATTAACAAGACAGACTCTGGTGCAGAAAAATAGGCTGTGACATTTGCACAGCTGTAATATGGGAGGGGAACCAGAATTCAGCCCCTAAGCAGTGAAGGTGGAAACCCAGATGTCTTCCAAGAGGTTCATTTATTTACCTGGCAAATATTTATCGAGCAGCTTGTGTGTGCTGAGGCACTGTGGAAAGAGGAGCAAACAAGACAGATGCGTTCCTGCCCGCTCTGTGCTCTAATAAAGAAAATGAACATTAATGGAACAGTAATAAGTACATAGTTACAAACCGGGCCAAAAGTTAGGAAAAAGAGATACTCAGGGAGCATCTACTCGGGGGTGGGGCCTTTTCTGAGGATGAAAGTCCAATGTAAGCATCACAAGAAGAGAGCGTAGCCCACGGCTCTGAGTCTGGAGGAAACGGTGAGAAGAGTGGGGGGGAGACTGGAGAAGTAGCGGGGATTGCTGCACCCCAGAGTCTGCCCGATCATAGTGAGGGTATGGTCTTGGTTCTGAGAAAATCAGGGCAGCATCGTGATGGTATCAGTCAACTCACCACTAACGTGGTTCTCAGCCAGGGGCTGTGCCACTCCCTAGGGGTCATTTTGGGGTTTCGTGGAAACTTTTCTTTTGGCAAAGGGATTAGGATTATATTACATAATATACACCTTTTATTCATTTCAGGACAGTAATGAGGACGGTGTAAAATACTTAATATCCTAAAAAGACGTTTTGTCTGAAGATGGAGAGAACCTGCCCAAGCTGGGTGGCACTTGAATGTAGGAGCCCGGGGAGAACGCGCTTAGTTTCCTGGCAGGAGAGCGGGTCCTAAAGGCCTTCAGGATGCCTGGGCAGTTCTGGGCTTCACTTTGGGAATTCATAGCTCAGAGGCCATATGGAGCTAGACTAAGCGGATCTCGGCCTCTGCCGTAGTTGTGAGTAGACCCATGAGTAGAGAAAGGCCCAGCGGGATGCAGAATGGTCCATCCCTTATGTTCTGTTTTAGATCTTCATGGCAGGAGGCTCTGGTCTGGTTCTGAAGTGTGATCTGCACACCCTTTGCCTACTGCCTGTAAATCGGAGAGTTAATAAAGGCAGCAAAGAAACTGCCAGGATTCTTTGACCTTAACCAGTCTGGTCTAAGGACAAGAAACCACTCTCTGCCAGTAGCCAAACAAATTAAAAAATAATAAATAATAAAACAAGTCATGGCTTTTATTCCTGATTAAAAAAAAAAAAGTGGGATGGCGCCTGTGACTCATTGAGTAGGGCGCCGGCCCCATATACTGAAGATGGCGGGTTCAAACCCAGCCTGGCCAAACTGCAAAAAAAAAAAAGTAATGCTTACTCCCAACCAGGGGCTGTACTGCCCCCTAGGGATCATTTTGGAATTTTGTGGAAACTTTCTGGTTGTTACAGAATAAAAGATACGTATAAAATAAATAAATAAATTTATTTACGTATTTAATTTTTATACGTATAAATTTCAGGATAGTATTAAGGATGGTGTAAAATACTTTACATCCTTAAAGGACGTTGTGAATATACGTGTTATTCATTTCACAATAGTAGTGAGGACTGTGCAAAATACTTTATATCCTAAAAGTATCCCAGGCTGGGTGGAACTTTGGGGATAAAAGATACCTAAAGGGGGCGGTGCCTGTGGCTCAAAGGAGTAGGGCACTGGCCCCACATGCCAGAGGTGGCAGGTTCAAACCCAGCCCTGGCCCAAAACTGCAAAAAATAAATAAATAAAATAAAAGATACCTAAGGGTCTCAAAACTTGGGGAAACACAGGAAGAAAAAAGAATCTCCTACCTCCTTTTCTTCAACATTAATATTTGAAGTAAAATTGTATAGAATTTTGTAGTCAGTACATATAATTTTGCTGGTTTTTAAAAACAAAATTAGGATGATATTATACCTATTTTGTAAAATGCCTTTTTTGTTGTGTTGCTGTAGCCAGTCATTAAGGTTTATGTGACCTGCTCCCCTCCTGACTGTCTCAGGGAGCTTGCAAGTCTGTACAAACAGGACTGAGATGAACTTCCTCGTAGAGAAGTCTGGCGTGCAAATCTGTAAATACTTCCTCAGGATAAATGGCTCTGACCTTTTGGCGAGAGAGAAATGAAGTGCTTCTTGATCTTCTGAGGTTGCCAACATTAAATGTTTCTGGACTTTTTAACATCTAGAAATTAATGGTTGTCCCTGTATCATCCAGGAATTTCAAGGAGCCAAGTACGATAGTAACAGTGTTTAAGTTGTATTAGTATTTGAGTGTCTGATGATTTAGAAAAGGAACAATGACAGAGACAGACTAGAAGATTCAGTAATGCTTTTAAACTCACATGTATTTAAGTAATGGCAATAGACTTATGTATTCAGGCTGCAGAGTGCAAGGATTTCATAGTCCAGAATTCCTCTCCAGGGCACCCCAGGTAACTACCTGCTGCTGGGCTAGGACTCGGGGGCCAGAGGGAAGGCGATATGGATGATGGATGAGGACACCAGCTAACGGGGCCAGCAGGCTACAGGGGCCGGGTTTAGGGGGGCACATGAGGGCTTTGTGGTCTGGTGTGTGTTTGAAAAGTGTCCCATAGATTTGAATCTATGTGCTACAATGGGTCCTAGAAACCCTCCAGAGCACTCTTGGGCCATGAAATCCTAGGGGGGACGGTCCCTTTGTGGACCAGTGAATTTACTTAAACTCTCATTTTAGGGAAGGCCTTCTCTCTTCTCCCTTCCTCCCAGCCCTGGGGCTTCCTGTTCAGCGCCACTGGACAGCCATCTGTTTCCTCCTTTCTGCCATCTGCCTCGCCCCGTGCTGGCCGAGCGTGCTGCCCTGGCAGCCTCACAGAACTACCGCCCGCCACATGCTGGCTTTCTTTGTCACCATTCTGGCTCCCTGGTCCCCTCACTTGCTGGTCGGTCCCTGGCCTTCCTGACTGGAGTCCTTAGTGACTCCTGGCAGCAGCAGGGTCCTGGCTCACAGCCTAGCACTAGCTGCCAGTTGCTCAGCCGCCTCTGGGGCTTGCTAAGAAAAAGGAAGATGGGACCTGGGACAGACTCAGTTGCTGCCCCTGCCCCCACCCCATGCTCCCTGGCAGAAATCATCAACAGAGCCGCATCTCAGCCTCCTGCAGAAAAAGTGTTTCACCTAGTTTGTGTTTTAATCAACCAGGGCAGTGACATGGCTCTTCCTTTTCCTGGGGCAGAGTCTCTCCCCCTCCCCTTCTCAGTTGATAGAGACAAATTGTTTGTACAGCAGTTACCATGTATTACTTGGAAAGGAATGCTGTGAAACTTAGGAGAAAAGCTGTATCATCCTCATTTTTTAAGATGGAGAAAATGAAGTTCCTTCTGAAGGGAATGGGAGGGGGACAGAAAGAGAAATTAAATGCTTTGGGGCACAAAGTAAAGTGAAACCTTCTGGAAAGCAGAGAGAATTACTAAATATAGTATGACCTCAATATAATTTTATCCTCTTCTACTTCTTAGGTTTTCTTTATTCCCCTGAGAAGGCAGCAGCAACTTAAATATTTAGAAGTCTCTCTCTCTTTTTTCAACTTACCTCTTAAATTATAAAAGTGGTACTTAACCAAATAATAGCCAATTGAGCCCCCACTAGGGGACATCACCAGGCTAGGTGTTCTTACGTGTTTTACGTTGCTTAATCCTCACAATAATATGAGGTGGTCTGAGGCACAGAGAGGTTAGATTATTTGCCCAAAGCTACAGAGCCATGACTAGTGAACCTGGGTTTTGGACCAGGTGATCTGAATCCAGAACTTGAGCTCTTAGAAAACAATTTGGGGGTCGGTATGCTGTGTGTATTTTCCCATGTCATTAAACATTGCTTAAGAAATGATGTTGCAGACTCGGCGCCTGTGGCTCAGTGGGCTAAGGCTCCAGCCACATACACCTGAGCTGGCAGGTTTGAATCCAGCCCGGGCTGCCAAACAACAATGACAGCTGCAACCAAAAAATGGCCGGGCATTGTGGTGGTGCCAGTAGTCCCAGCTACTTGGGAGGCGGAGGCAGGAGAATCGCTTGAGCCCAGGAGTTGGAGGTTGCTGTAAGCTGTGATGCCACAGCACTCTACCCAGGACGACAGCTTGAGGCTATGTCTCTTAAAAAAAAAAAAAAAAGAAAGAAAGAAAAAGAAATGATGTTGGGGGTGTGCACAGTGGCTCATGCCTGTAATTCTAGCACTCTGGGAAGCCAACGAGGGTGGATTGCTTGAGCTCAAGGAGTTGGAGACTAGCCTGAGCAAGAGGAAGAGCCCATCTTTACTAAAAATAGAAAAAAAAACTAGCCGGGCATCATCACACCTGGCGTCCCAGCTACTGGGGAGACTGAGGCAAGAGGATTGCTCAAGCCCAAGAATGTGAGGTTGCTGTGAGATATGTTGCCACAGCACTCAACCCAGGGCAACAGTGAGACTCTATCATAAGAAAAAATTAATTAATTAAAAAATTTTAAAAAAGAAATGATGTCAAGATAACTGCACACATGTCCAAGTCTGCTGTTTGGTTGTGCTGTAGTTTGTCCACTGGGGTCCTCACTGTCGAGCAGACTGTGGCAGGTCTAGAAGGAGATCTTGTGAGCTGTGACAGCAGGTGCAATGAGGATTTCATCCTTTGCCAGAGATGAAATCAGCTGGAGTGTGGGAAACCCCCACTGGGATATCGAACCGATAAGTATGTGCATCGGAATTCAGGGAGCATTTTCTTGTTACCCACCATTGTTGTTATCGTTTTTTAAGTCGTAAGTTCCTCTAGGAAGGGCTGGGAAGAGAAAGAGGATCTAAGGTCTGAGTCCCTGCTCTGCTACCCACTATGTCAGGTGACTTCACATGCAGTTCTCCTTTGTTTAACCCTTCTAGTGACTCTGGATTGTGGTTTCTTTCTTTTGGTTGAACGGAAGCTGAGAGATCTCAGAACTTGCCCAAAGTTAAATAAATTTGTTAAACTCTGCAGCCAATATTTAACTCAAGTCCAACCAGGTTTCTTTTTCCACCATGGTGTGCTGTCTGTCCAGCAATAGGAGTGGGTTTCCCGGCCTGCCCACGGTGGCAAACACTCTTAGGGTGACCCCAGTGAGTCATACCCTTGTGTAATTCCTTCCTCTCGCATGTGGGTGGAATCTCTGACTTCTACTCATATAGAATATGGCATAGGCGATGGGCTGACTCTCCCATGATGGTGTTACGTTACATCATGCCAAGGTGTTGGGATGTTGTGGATGTAATTAAGGTCCCAAAGCAGTTGATTCTGAGTT